>JAULBX010004998.1:0-131270 GCA_032358255.1 Heterotrichella gracilis
AAAGCTGTCTGGAGAATTTCATTCAAGGACCATGATGGCAGAATCAACACGAACCTCAGGGCAGAACTAGCAGCTATATTTTGTGCCTTGTCCAACACAGCTGCACGCACCCAGTTCCATATTCTCCACTGACAGCTTGACCTCACTTCAACTGATCAACACAGTGCTCTACAACCCTGAACGACTCCGCTTCCATAAACATAAGCACATGCTCCCCGCTATAATGGCACACATCTTGCTACGCGAAAGCCGCGTCATTTGCGGCAAAGTACGAGCTCACACCAACGTCTGGGGCAACGATATTGCAGACATGGTGGCCAAACAAGCCACCCACACTGCTATAAGCACCAGCCCGCATGTCAGCATGCCGCCCGGCACTGCCGAAACAGATGCTGATTTTACTGCTTTTCCTAACGCGGGCCGTGGCTTATCCTGGCTGTCATACGAAAAGGCTGACGGATAACTGTGGGAGGTTGACGACTTGCAATCCCATGTCAACACGTTGACAAGTCCAACGACGTACCAACACCTGTGGAAGCGAGCCTCGGCAAATGAAAACAGCTATCCTGGCTACCTCAAAAGATTAGCTGACACCACGCTGCCAGGCAAGGGCCTCTGCCACTCCAGTATACCACGTATGAAATGCTCTTCCCTCCCCCACAAACAACGCAAGTTTGTCAATAACACCCGCTATGGCACATTGTGGACAACAACACTGCAATATAGGTACAGTGGCCAGTCAACCAGCCCAGCTCCCCGTTGCCTTTTATGCCGTCTTGAAGATGGCATTGCCCACTGTCTTGGAGCATGCCAACACCCCGACGTTCATGCCCTTGTCACAGCCAGGCATGACAACCTTGCTCACTCCATCTCCACTACCATACTGCGCTCCAACGTTGGCAATTGCCTCCTATTTACAGACGCAGAAACTCATCCACCGCGTTACACGCAGCTACCAGCCTGGCTCGTGCCCCCTCAGCGCCGGACCACCAAGCCTGATATTGTCATGGTCACCAATGCTGACAAAAATGACCTGCATACCCGGACCACAGGCTTGTCCCGCGCCCGCCGCAAAGACCACCACAATGTGGTGGATGGATGGATGTCATCCATCTCCTCGAGGTCAAGTGCCCTAATAAATTTGGAATTCATCGCACAGTTACCGCAGCCCTTGACCAGCACACAGGACTGGCCACACCCCTCAGACCCATTGGACTGGCCACCCACCTCAGAAACGATGGCTGGCGTGTGACCTGCCATGCCCTAGATATTGACAACACAGGCATTATCCCTGTCTCCACCTTTGCTGCCCTGACTGCTACTGGCTTAGCTCCCAGTGTGATTGCCAAGCTCATTCCTGAGTTGCAACTCCTTGCAATTCAAGGCTCCTTTGCTGTGTACACCAAACGTCAAACCCTTTTGCGTGCTATGCATGCTGGCATTGGCTAAGGCCAATGCTTGACCAGCCGTTTTGGCTGGTCAATGCCCTGGTGCGAGCCAGTGGCCCCTTAACTACGTTGTGCGTCCCCTTTCTTTCTTTCTTAAAGGGTGGCATCAACTAGTGAAATCTGCAGAGCATGGTCTACAACTTCCCATGAAGCACATTAATAGTGGGGTGGCGCTGCAGAGATGCAATGGGTTCCCATCACACACGCGCAGGCATCATGCCAGCGGCTCATCCTGCCCACTAATTGGGCCACTATACTTTGTTAGCTGTAGTACTGCAATATCAGAAGAAGAAGTGAACGCAATATGCGCAGAAAAACGGCAATAAAGTGTTCTATCTTGACTGTCAGTGACAAGATACTTAATTGACAACCAGTTAAACCCATGGGTGTGCACTGGACGCACCCTTGGACAGCATCTCCCACCCCAGCCTCGCAATAAGCATAACGCCGTTTGAAGAGGTCCAATTTCCCCGATATTTTCAACTTATCACCATTTGCACTGCAAAAAAGTGTCGTTTGAATTCCTCGTTCCACCAGCCATGTCAACCAAAACTCGTTTCCTGCCCAAGAAATTAAATCCCAACCCCCTTACGGCGAGGAAGGCAGCAGCCCCGCACCCACCGCCTCCGCCTCCCCCTTCCCCTCACCCCCCACCGCCGCCTTCCCCCCATTGACCACCGGCACCCGCGCGGAATTCCCCAGCCGCTTGTACACCCAAACAATGGTGCCCATCTGGCCGCTGCTCAGGTGCAGGTTGCCCTCCTCTGCGCGCTTCATTATTACTCCCAGCAGTTTCCCAGGGTGATGCTCCAGGTGGCCGTAGGCGTACACCAGTGCGGTCAGTTCTTCGGCTCGGAAGGCACCGATGTTCTGCTCGGCGTGGCGCGCAAGGTCGTCCAGCAGGGGGCCTGCGGGGGGTGAAACGCAAGTAAATAGAAGGGGGAAAAAGGACCTAGCAGGGGAATTTTATTACTACATAATTGAATTTATTAAATCATTGATATGCAGCCTGTCCAGGCGCCAGTTGGCCAATCGAGATGATCATGCCCAAATCTGCACCCTAATCCATAATAAGGAGTTGGCCAGTCCAGTCTCCACTACCGGCAGTCCCCTACCTGGGTGGAAGGACAGCTTGCCATACGCATATGCGATGTTGGACACATCTGCAGGGCGGAAGGTGGGTAGCAGGTAGGCGGAGCGATTGGACAGGCTGCGCAGGACCTGAAGGGGGAAAAGGGGGAATGAGCGCATCAAAGGGGAAAGGGCGGCATGGGTAGAGCATAGGCCTGCAGGGGCTTGTGCCGGGCGTTAGGTGCAGGATCTCAGGCGGCGTGTTTAATGTATGGGGTGGCATACATACGGCGCACACCCAGCTCTGGAAAAGGTAATCAAATTACATAGGGCTATTTTCTATTGTCTTATTATCCATGGCTATAGGTGCATCAGGACACATACCACACCGCCCACCCCAGCAACAAAAGCAAGCCAAAACCCAACCCACCCACCTTGACCGGGCACTTGCCCATCTTGGCGTACGCCCACAGGACCATGGCGGTCTGGCGCGCAGTGAACGCGTTCGCGTGGCGCAACACCACATCGGCCATCTCCTCCATGAACCCCTCGTTAGGTAGGTATCCAAAGCGTCCCAGGCTCCACATCACTATGGCGGTGTCGAGTGCATTGAAGCTGGGTAGCTCGTCCAGGGTGCATGTGGTTGCGGCGTCCAGGAGGACCTCGCTGCGTATGTTGAGCTTGGCCAGTCCCCACAGCTGCAGGGGTGGGGGGTGAGGTGGGGGTCAGATTGCATACCGTGTTGCTGGCTTCTGGTGGGTAAGACTCCCAGGACAAGGGTGCTGGGTACAAGGTTTCAAAGCGCAGGGTTTTAGGATTTGTAGGATTTTGTGTGCGCACCTGGTTGCTCAGCTCCAGAGTTCGAGGGTTTCAGGGCGTAGGGCTTTAGGGTTCTACGTGGGGCATTTAGGGTTGTGCGTGAGCTTTGAGGGGTTTTGGTGCGCACCAGGTTGCTGAGCTCCAGCGGCGACAGCTCCTCCACCCGCCTGCTTGACTCCCCTGCCAGCGCCACCAGGAATGCGGTGGAGGTGGCGTAGCGAGGCAGGCGGGCCAGCGCCCATGCAACGTTGGAGAAGTGCTGCGGGGTGAAGTGCGGGAGCAGCTTCTGCAGTGGGGAGGAGGGTGGAAATTTAGAGTCTAGGGGGCACATAAACGATGTGGTGAGGTGGGAATGGCCACTTGGAGTATCAAACATTTAACGGGGAGGAAATAAAGAATGAATCTTAATCACGATTGCTGCAAGATAAATGTCAGGACTTTCTTGCACATGAGTATCCCTGCAGTAGGGTGAAGTAGGGGAGCAGAGGGTTGCACAGAGAGACCAAGGTGAGCGCTGCTGGTTTTTTCCTGCACCCGGGCGTGACGTGGCCCGGCCTTACCGTTGCGTGGTGCGTGACACTGTCCATGAGGTTTAAGAACTAGGCTAATTGTTAGGAATAGGATTTAGGGATAAGGTTTTCACTGTGGCCCCGCCTTACCGTTGCGTGGTGCGTGACACTGGCCATGAGGTCTGGGTGCGGGTGGTAGTCAAGCTTGGCCCAGGCCCACAGGGTGTTGCTCACCTGCGAGTGTGCGTGGGGGGGAAATCAGGGGGTAGGGGTAGGGGATAGACTAGGGACCAGTGGGATGACCGTTGAAGGGTGCACTGATTTGGCCCATGTAATACATGCATTGTCCTCAACCGCCGCCCAAGAGCATACGCTTTTTGGGGCCTTGATTAGCACAACCAATCATGCGGCCGTTGTGATGACAGTCAAGCGGGCCGTTGTGATCACAAGCATAATGCCTGGTATGATTATGATCATGAGGCCGGTGCGATCACGATCGTGAGGGCGCTGGCCTGTCGTGTGTGGACACAGCCGCTTACCTCCTGCGCCCCAGAGTTTCAAACCCCAAACCCTAACCAGCTCACCTCCTGCGCCCCAAAGTGCTCAATCTTGTTCTCCAACTCCGCTGCCATTTTGTGCACCAGCTCGTCGTTGGTCACGCCAACCTTGGCCTGGGCCCACATCACGCCTGGGGACAGGAAACCCTAGCGTTAAACCCTAGCACCAAAACCCTATCGGGAAGCACCAGCTTAAACCCTAGCACAAAACTCTCGCGTGCACGCATGAAATCGCGCAAAACCCTAGCTTGTGAAAGCGGGGACCAGATCCTTGTCCCACCCACCAGGAAAGGAATAAACTACAACTGCCATTTAAGATCATTATTTTACCCGCAGGTAACCTGCCTGCACTGCTGGAATGCACAGCTACTATCACAGGATCCTTTGATGACAACTGCTTCACCCACACGCCGTGGCTAGGAGTGGCGGAAATGTGACATCACCCCCACAGGTGCTGTGTTAGAGAACTTTTTACACACGCTGGGCCACAAGCTTTGTGCAAGACCCACCCCACGCGCACCCACCTACTGTTGACTCTGGCGAGAAGCCCTTGATGTGCTGGATGGCCTGGCGGCCCAGTGCGTTCATGAGATCCATGGGCTCAAACCCTAGGCGCGCAAACCCTACCAGCAGGTTGCTGATGTCCTGCGGCTTGAAGTACATCACCTGCTGCTCGCACTCCTGCAGGCGCAGGGTTCAAATTTAGGGTTTATGCTTTAGGGTTAAGGCTTAAAGAGCGGCATGTCCAGGGGCTTGAAGTTCATCACCTGCTGCTCGCACTCCTGCAGGTGCAGGGTAAAGGGTTTAGGTGTAGGGTTTAGGATTTGGAAAGCGGCATGTCCGGGGGCTTGAAGTCCATGGCCTGCTGCTCGCACTCCTGCAGGTTGGCGTGGGGGAGGAGAAATGAGGATTCATGATTTGCATCCCGTGGATCTGATTGCTGCTCTGGCTTTCTTGCCTGTATGCAAGTATTCCAATAATCCCGTGGGGGCCTGTCGAGCAGACAAGACTGGCCCAGAAAGCCAGAGTCGGCTCCGTCCCCAAGCAGAACGTACTTGCCACATCTGACCTACCCTGGCAACTTGCCTCAAGCAGGGGAGTAAGCCCAGTATGCTGAATGTGCACACGGCGTTGCACAGGCCCTGACAACCTGTGCACACGCCTGGTATACATAGCTTATGCAGTCCCAGCATTGTAAGGTTCATTGGTGGCTATTGCAACCCTTAGCTGGACCAATGCATGCCAACTACACCACGACCCCTCGCAAGTAACCACCATCCACTCTACCACCACCACCACCACCACCACCGCCGTCTTTGACCCTAACACCACCACACCCCCCATTTCACCCACCTTGGCCACCGCCTCCAGCAGGGGGGTTGAGCTGTAGCCCAGGATGCTGAACGCCCACACGGTGTTAGACAGGCCCTGGGGCGAAAAGTGCTGCAGCTTGTTCCGCATGGCCTTGCCGAGGGCGGGCAGCAGAGGAGCGCGTGGCGTGTACTCCAGGGCTGGGCAGGGGGAAGGGGTGTGTGAGGTGGTTGTGCGGGGATGGCTTGATCGCATGGGTGCAGGAGGCGCGCATGGTCAGATGTAACATTACCCACAGAAACAGTGCAGCCTACCCCACACCTTTGCCGTGACAAGGTAAAAAATTATAAATGGTTACCGTGCGGATGTGTATGTGCTGCAGTGGCAATGGTTCCATCACATTGCAGCCGATGTGCCAACATGGCAGCCGATGTGCCACACTTTTTTAAATCCATTGCAACTTTACATTAATATGTTCTTCCTTCACAGCGGAACCCCACCGCCGCCAACTCAACCCCGCAGTACCGCACCCCCCGGACTAACCCCTCTCCACACCCACCTGCATACGCCCAGGCCAGGTTGGAGATGCCCTGCGGGTAGAAGTCGGGCATGCACAGGAGGGACTGCTCAGCGATTGCCTCCAGCAGATCCGCATCCCGGTACTCAAATTTGGCAAATGCCCAGGCCTGTGGGGCACAGGCCACATTTCAACCCCCCTGCATCGCGACGTCAGCACCGTGCAAAGCGAGTGGTGTGAGTGGGCGAGCACGTAGATTGCTGGTCAAATGTAAAGCGCTAGACACACAGATGCAATTGCCTGCCGATGGTGATGTGTGGGGATGGGGCATGGCGCACGTGGGGATTCGTACCAGGTTGGACAGTCCCTGGGCCTCAAACTCCCCGATGCGCAGCTTCACGCAGGCTGCGATGCTGTCCACCACCTTGCCTGCAGAGAAGCAGCAGGAGGGTCAGCAGGCGGCCGAATTTGGTCAATGGCCAGTGGCCAATGACCAACTTTAATTTATGGCCACTTTGGTCAATGGCCACTTTGGCGAACGGTGGTGCAGCAGGTGGCCATGCAGCAAGCGTTTCTCGTGATAAAAAACATGCAGCACATGCTCATGCAGCCAAATGGGCTACTGTGCATTCCCTGGTGGAAGGGCCTCCAAGACACCAGGCAATCCGCTTCAGTATTGCATTGTGCCTGTCCCCGCTCACCTGGGTGGTATCCCAGCTTCGCCAGTCCCCAGGTGGCACTGGACAGCTGGTGGTGCTTCATGTTGGGCAGGTGTTGGAGGCAGCGGTGGGACAGTTTGCCCAGCACAGCATCCCCGGGATGGTACCCAAGCTTGCCAAAGGACCACGCCACAGACGCAAGCTGCGACGCCTTGAACCTGGGGTACGGGTAGGTAGGGTTTAGGATTTGGTTTTGGGCCACGTCACAGATGCAAGCTGCGACGCCTTGAACCTGGGGTACGGGTAGGTAGGGTTTAGGGTTTGGTTTGAGCCATGTCACAGATGCAAGCTGCGACGCCTTGAACCTGGGGTACAGGTAGGTAGGGTTTAGGGTTTGGTTTTGGGCCACGTCACAGATGCAAGCTGGGATGCCTTGAACCTGGGGTACAGGTAGGTAGGGTTTAGGGTTTGATTTTGGGCCACGTCGCAGATGCAAGCTGGGATGCCTTGAACCCGTGGGTGCGGCTGCTGTTTAGGGTTTAGGGTGTTAAGTTTAGGGTTTGCGTGTAAGGCAACGCCACAGATGCCAGCTGCGGCGCCTTGAACCTGGTAGTGCGGGTGATGAGGGGACAGGGGATGTGCACGGTGGGTGCAGGCATATCAAGAAACGGTGGGTGAAACACACAGACGTGGGCATCTTGTCAGCCCTGGTTGGCTCCCTGGTTGTGCCTGTCAAAGCATCTTGTAAACCTTGCAAGTGAGATTTATGACCAAAACGTGAGTCCGGTGTGGTGCTGGATGCTGTTGACCAGCCCTGCTTGAGCAGGAGCTCCAGCGTGTCCGTGCCAGCCAACAATTCCTCGAGCAGTGCCTGCTTTCACCGCGGAGAGAGGTCGAGCAGCGCCTCGCGCTCTCGTTGCGGAGAACGTGGCACAGCCTGAGGAGGAAACCCTACAACCTACACCCTACAACACCCACCTGGGCGCGTACTGGTCCACCAGCAGCGTCAGCTCCTTGAGCACCGGGTCCCTCCTCAGGTCCCCCCGCTCCGCGTATGACAGCTCAGCAGAGTACTTGGCCAAGCCCTTGAGGCTGGTAGACACGTTGGCGGCGCTGAAGAAGGCGCCCTGCTCCTGCACAACCTCCTTGATGCGCTGGCAGTTCTGCGTGCGGAACAGGCGGGAGTTTATCAATTACAGGCCTCCCGGCACGAAAGCCAGATCAGCAATCAGCCAAGAACGCGCCTGCGCCACCCACTCCTGTCCTGGCATTGCTTGTACCACTTCTATATGTTCCTTTCTGCAAGTCCTTAATGAAGAGCCGGCAGCCAGAGGTTTATGCGTAGTGAGGACTGCATACACTTGAGCACAGGGTCCCGCCCAGCGTAGACAAAACCCTAAACCCTAAACCTACAGCATACACCCACCTGCGCACGGAACGGCCGGAAGTTGATTCGCTGGTTGACGCCCAGTGTGGAAAAAAACCTAAACCCTATACCTACAACCCTACACCCCACCTGCGCCCGGAACAGCCGGAAGTTGATGCGCTGGTTCACCCCCTTGGCGCCCCCTCCAGCGGCGGCACCACTGCTGGCACTAAGGGGGTCTGCGGCTTCGCTGGTGCTGGCTCCCAGGGAGGTCGTGGCGCGCGCGCCGAACGACTCCATGTCCGATTTTATCAGCTCCAGAAGACCGTCTTCTGGGATTGCTGCACCGGGCAAGGGGCTAGTGGCGGGGGGTGCGGCGGGTGCGCTGGTGCTGGTGGTGGCTCCCAGGGAGGTTGTTGCGCGCTCCTCAAAGGACTCCATGTCTGACTTTATGAGATCCAGCAGGCCTTCGTCCTCTGGGGGTGGGGTTGCCGCAGGGTGTGGTGAACAGGGGTGGGCATACGGGGCGGGGCACAAGGCGTGCAGGGTTTGGTAGCGTTGACAGGGACTTCTGCAGTGTGCGACGTACAGGGGTGGGGCGATGAGGCGAAGGGGACGACACACACAGGGATGTGTAGGTTTGATAAGAAGTGCTGCAGTGTGCCATGAACAGGGATGGGCACAACGGGCAAGGGACTTTGCATGCAATGGATGGGTGGCAGTTGTCAGGTAAGCGGGTTGGTGCAGCGATTGTTGGATAGGAAAGGGCCCTGTTGTTGTGGACAGGGGATGGCAGGTTGGCAGTGCCCCAGGGCTCGCTGGCAAAGGCGTGGTTAAAGCTGCTCGCTTTCAACATTAAGTGTTTTGAGTTAAGGGTTTGTAGGGTCGGCATGTGCGTATTTGGCACGCAGAGGTTGCCAGGAAGACTCCCTCTGGACATTTGCTACCCAGTGGCACAACGTGGTGCAAACTGATCACATGACAGACCATGCGCAGTGTCCAAAGCCAACCTGAGAAGACCCACACACACCTGCGCCTGCAACCTCCCCGCCGTCAAACGTTTCCCCCCCTGTCAGCGCTGCGGCCTGGAAGGCCGCCACGCGCTTGCGAGCAGACCTTGAGCTGACTCGGCAAGGTGGCTGCTGCTTGTTTTGGCACCATATGTGACATCTTCCCACACTGCTGGGAGCTATTGCTGCCGCCATGGGACTGATGCCGTCATAAGCTGTGGCTGATGTGCCTGGATGGCACCGGGACGTGCGCCCCGGCGCTGGTAGAGTGGGTAGGAGTAAAGCCTGCATCCTATTGCTGCATGGCTGTGCTTGTGAGGTCTGTGCTAGCAGCCGCTGTCACAGTACCGGGTACAGTGACCCCCAAACCAGTGCCCGCCCAGAGGTGTGTGACTGATCCTGCAGGGAAGACACCTCTACTCAAACCATTCTGTTGCACACAGGGTGCCTGAACTAGATAAGAAACAGATATTGCACAAGCAACAGCAAGGAATAGGTACAACTGGCCATAGCCAGAGCAAGGTGTTAATAGGTGCAACCTTCACAATATGCATGGTGGGACAGCCGTATTGACTCGCACCAGATGCTGCAAAGCAAGCTCTTGCGTTGTTTTACTCTTCGTTCATACGCTCTTTGCTACGTGCATCGCGTGGGTTACCTTCCACAGACTTGCTTTCCTCTGACTGCCTTTCAGCCCAACAGCACAGTGTCGCAGCTGTGGCCAACACGTACCGCAACCGTGGGTTAGTTGCGACTGCTTGACGCAAATATGCTACCTTGCCCTCCCAAGAGTTTAAAACTGTGGAAGAGACACGGCTGGATAACTGTCCCTGCAACCTATCTCAAAGCTGTGTGTGGATGGTACCTTTCGATGCGTCCAAGACTGCGCGGGACCATAGTTGTCGGAGGTGGCGCGCAAGCAACTTTGAGATGCGCTGTGCTGCAAGGCGTGCAATATGCCACCGCCCCACACCTGAAGCATATATGCATCGTCGATGCCATCGAAGCACTTTCGCCCACCGTCGCCAGGGTGGTCTCAAGATAATCGTGGGATTTTTGAAATAGAAGATATTCTTGGAGGAAAAGAAATGGATTTTTATTAACTGCCACATGGCCAGTCGTATAACCTTCATGTTCTGGGTCTTTCACTCCATAGACTGGTGTAACGGTTAGAATTAGCAGCCTCAAAGGCGCCACACGTAGGGCAATTTTCTGTGGTCAACTTTGAGCGGAAGTCAAGCACTGTCCAAAGCGCTGGTAGCCTTTTGCTGAGTGCACTGCAGGCACCATGCGTGAATAGAGAGTCAGAGAGTATAAATACTTCTTGTATCACCGACATGCCATCCAGCCGCAGCCTACAGCGCTGCAGCAGCAATGGCCTCCCGCAGTGCAATCGCCCAGTCACAGCACTCCTCCACCGACCCCGCCCTGAACATCAGCTTCCTCCCCTTGAACCCCAGCCACTTGCCCAGCGCAGGCATGTTACCCTCAATTAGGTTAAACTGCGGGGCCTCGCCGTCCTCAAACTGGCAGGCACCCAGGTTGATGCCGTCGATGGGCCCCACGTCGTCTGGGGATTGGAACCAGTGCATGAACCCCGCGCGGGTCAGCACAAAGTGGTTGTCCAGCCACTTGCCGGCGCCTGCGTCCCACCGCTGCAGCTCGCCTTGCCTGTGGGGATCAGGGTGCAAGTGTGGGGATACGAGGTGTGGTTGGCACATGGCATTGCAACTGTCCAACCCGCCATATCCACAGCCACAGCACACACCCGGCAGCTGCCTCAAAGCTACTGTACGATGACATGCATGATCTGGGTGCAGGGAGGCACATCTGCATACACTCCAATTCTCTCCATATACTGATCCACCCCGCAGCGCCCAGAGAATGCATTAGTTTCATCTAAGGAAGCAATGGAGGGACAGACGTACCATTGGCATGCTGTTTTGATGTCATACTCCCGATGCTAATCTAGCTTTGTCGCTGGAACGCATGTAAGCAATACCTAGAAATATAAAGCAAGCAATTGCTAAACAAACCTAACATATGACACCCTGCGCCACAGGGCCTGCGCCTCACCCACCTGACAATCTCTGGGCTGCACAGCAGGTCCTGCGCCATTGCCTGCAGCGCCTCGCCCTGCTGCTGCGCCAGGGTGTCGCTGTTCTCGGTTGCCTGCGCGGCGGTGGACAGCAGCACCGCCAGCTCAGCCTCCACATCCACCGCCGCGATGCTCTTGTGCATGTCCAGCATGTCCTGGTTGATGGGCAGCAGGTTGCCCCTGCAAGGGGAGGGGAGGAGGGTATGGGAGTGGATGGGAGGCTCGAGGGCAGTGTGGAGGGGATTGGTACGTGTCCACAGGTCAAACAGGTGCGCGGATGAAGCGATATTCTGGGGTTTGGTGTTTTGGGGTTTTTAGGTTACTCATGCAAGCATATTGTCCATGGAATGGAGAGCAGTGGTGTTGCGCCATTAAATGGGGCGAGGGTTCCACAACATATGTGGTGCCACATACAGCAGCGGTTGAGAAACACCCACTCCAGGCGCACACCCCACCACGCCCTGCCCATGCCAACAACCTCCACCACACCACCACGACATATCCCCCCCCCTACCCTCCTCCCCATTACACGCCCCCCTTGACCCCCACCCACCTGTAGGTGATGAGCAGGTTGTTGAGCACCCCCTTGAGGGTGTTAATCCGTAGGATGTCCATCTCCTTCAGGCGCTGAAAGGCAAGCACCACAGCCTGGCGCTCGGAGGCCTGGTAGTGCTGAAGCGCGCTGTGGTGCTGCACCACGCTGCTCTCGCACAGCCATGGGTCGTGCTCAAGCACGCGCCCGGGCCGCCCCTTTTCTCGCTCTGCTTGCACAGCCTCAAAGCCCCTGCAGGTCGGGTAGCAGGGTAGGGTTTGGAGGGTGTTTGCAAGGTACAGGGTGGCATTAAACAAGTGCAGTGTGCTCCATCGGGGCATGTGGGCAAACTGAAGCATGTTGTAATACTTCTTCTATCACATGCATGCATGCTGGAAACACAGTCAATTCCATCAGGTGGAGCGCGTGTGCATGCGATGGGGTAGGATGCTCCCATCATATAACATGGATTCCAGTACAATTGATTGGCCATTGACAGCATTGCTGTCCCACCTGCTGGCCTCCACCTGGGTCTGGTTGGCATCCTTCAGTCGCTTACGTCCCGCCTCCACGTTGCGGTGCGCCTTGGATGCCTCGTGGCTGACCTCGGTGCAGGCGGAGCGCAGGTCGTTCACCACCGCTTGCACACGCTTGATGGCCTCAGCCACGGTGGTGCGGATCTGGGGGTGCGGTGGCGTTTTTAAGGGTGTGGTGGGAAGGGGCGTTCAAGCGGCTGTAGCATGTGCGGGAGGATTCAAGAAAGTACAAAGGAATTGGGCTTGGTGGGCGGGATAGTAGGTCAAGTGGGTAGTCCATGCATGGGACAGATTTTTGGACGCCGGGGATGGGTACCCATGCCCAGCTGCTGAGCACGTTTATGTGTGGATATTGGTTGGTAATTGTGGAGCGACATATGATTGGGAGACATAGTATGGCGGTCTTACATCATCCTCAAGGAAACTAGAGACCCAGTATGCCCCAGCAGCACCACCATAGAAATCCACATGGCAATCAGCACCACATAAGGGCAAGCACCGTTGTCCACCATGCCAATTCACAGTCCATACTGGCCAAGCATGGCAATCAGCATGCGGCATCCACCACCAGCACCTGCCCATGCGCCTCCCCAATGGTGTGTGGCAAGCTCGAGAAGCTCTCAAAGGCTGCCTGCATGGCTGGGCCATCGCTCTCGCTCACCAGGCTGACCTTGGCCACTGTCGAAAGCGCCCTGGAATACGCTGTTTCAGCCGTGAACAGTGCCTGAAGGATGCTGAGCAGGCGCTCAGCCGCGCGCCTGCTCTCATCCAGCCTGCTCACTACAGTCGAGGTCAGCTCCTGCAGCAGCAAAAGGGTGCGCATGCAGTGACTGCCGGGCAGCAGCTAAAGGGTGCGCATAAAATGACTGTTGAGCAGCAAACGGTTGCGTATGAAGTATTGCCCAGCAAGAGAAAGGTGCGCATGCAATGGCTGCTGAGCACTTGACACTGGCACAAAGCAAGGACCAACTGCTGGCTGACACAGGTCCCTGGGACCTTGCAGTGGTAAAGATATTCAAGACATACAAGTGCGAACATCCTGCAAGAATGATGGGTCCTCACCTTGTTCAGGCGCGTCTCATCCATGACCCGCATTTCTAGGGAGTTCAGGGTTGCTCGTTGTTCACCAGCGCCATGGTCCAGCGCCTGGGTTGTGGCGCCTTCGCCCTGCCCTTTCGACAACCCGTCCAGCTCGGCAAGCGCTGCCTGGGCCAGCAGCGGGCTCTTGGCCAGGTTGGTGAAGCTGACCTTGGTTTCCTTGGGTGTGCTGGCCAGCATGGACTTGCGGATGGCGGCACTGGTGGGGCTGTCCACCGAGAGGTCATCCAGGGACAGGGCAGGTGCTGAGGAGTGCGCGGCCCTGAAGGCCTCGTCAAACTCGTTGCCTGCGCGAGTGGGGTTGCTTGCTCAGTCCATGCACGTAGGTCACAGGTGGGTTGCAGCGCTCAAGCGAGGTGGATTCACCCACACTTGTGTGCGGCTGAGTGCGTTCTATGGAAATGTAACTTTGTATGCAAGTGTGAGCTACCTGTCACTGTGTGCAAGTGTCCGTGGTCAGGCGGCCCAGGTGCCGCATCGTCGTTGTCTGCCATGTGCTTCCTGTACCTGTGGTAGGGTCAGGTTAGTCAGGCCATCTATGTGTTTCCAGAACCAGTTGTACAACCGTGGTGTAGAGGTGAAAGCGGTCGTTACATTCAGGCATAGGGGACTGCATGTGGAACTGCCCATACCTTACGCTGCGTTACGATAGGCGGCTGATAGGATTAAATTTCCTAACAAAGCTGTTTCACTTTGCTAGGTGGCGAAGAGTTCAGCTGATAAA
Organism: Heterotrichella gracilis; assembly: GCA_032358255.1. Lineage (NCBI taxonomy): Eukaryota > Xanthophyceae > Tribonematales > Xanthonemataceae > Heterotrichella > Heterotrichella gracilis. The sequence goes on from JAULBX010004998.1 coordinate 14,256, forward strand.
CTCGTCAGCTGGTAACGGTGTCAGTCTGCAACATGCATGCATATGTAAACAGATGGGCCGGGTCCGCTCGAATTTCTCGCAATTTATAGGTTTATCATACCACAATCATGTGCACACATTTAACTGCTTTATTGGTTGGTGTAGCGCATAATTGCTAGACGATGCTAATGATATGCATGCACTGAATCCAATGGCATGCATGCACAATGGGCCGTGATGTTTGGGCTCGTCAAGGCCGTGTACATTGACCGAAGAACCTGCAATCAGTACAAAGCCAAAGTAGTTAGCACCACAACAGGGCCGCCCTACAGCGAAGTGAATATCAGCATAAGAGGGTCGCCTGGCACTTGAAGCAAAGTGGAGTTTCAGCAGTATCAGTTTCCACAGGAACCTCTTTCAAAGGGATTAATCAGCACACAACATGCTCTAAGGCTGAAGAGGATGCACCGTGGCTGACACATACACAGAGTTTTCAGTTACTGTTTTCAACAGTCTGCAAGCTCACCATACGCTGTCGTGCACCCAGTTGCCGTTCACGCCAGTGCATGATGGGTATTTGCTGGACTTAAGTTCAACTTGTACAGCTTTTTTGAACAGTGGCGGTGGAACAAACGTGCTAACAACATCTTCAAGGGTCCTGTGCTGTTGCGGTGGTTGATACAGAGCAGATTGATACACGGTCAAATGGTTGGCATGCATGCATATCTTGTGAGCACATTGTCACCATGAGAACTGTTGCGACAACCCAACAACACTGAGCAAGCAAGCCACTGGGGTGACGATGAAGGCCCAAGTCTTGCATTTGAGACGCAGTGGACAAACGGACAAGACGAAAATCGGCCTTTTCGTGCTTGGTGGCATCCTGGTTGGAGCAATCTTTGGGTACATCCTGATGGGCACGCTCAACGCAGTGAGTCAGTACAACTTGCCTTGCATGCTCAGAGGTACTACCAGAACGAGCCTAGAAAACTTTCAGCTTGCTTATCTGGGCTTGATGACTTGCAGTTTTACGAGATCAAGGCAGAGAACCACTATACAGAAGGGGAACCCAGCGTACCAGGTGTGTGAGGCTACACGCTTATTAAAGTTAAGCTTGGCCCACAAAGTTAATATCCGCCAGGTTTAGCTCCGCCCAATATCCTCAGGTATTCAGTGAGCAACGAATACACATTTTGCAGCTGCGACCGCCGTTGCTGCTACCACCAAAGCGGTCCAGGCGGTTACAGCAAGCGGTGTTGACTATCCAAAGAGTGGGCGAACAATTCACACGTACTGTACCAGCAATGGCAGCCCCTACTTGAATTTCCAGACCAGGATAATGTAAGTGCTGCCTCTTTCACACCTCTCACACGTGCAATAGCTCGTACCCTGGGGTGCAAGTGAGCTTTGCGGCATGCAAAATTTGAGTTGCTTTGTCGCTGTGCACAGGTACGGGACGTACAAGCTGGCGCAGAAGATGCCAGGTGGTGAGAACATGGTGGCGTTCACGCGCATCCTGCACCGGATGACTCCTGACATCCTCATGGACGAGGTGGGTGCTCAGGCCAGGCCCTCAATTCCCTTGGGTTATGTCCCTGCGTGTGCTCCACTGGCCACCTGATACCACCACCCTGCTTCCAGGTGCCAAGCTTCCGGGCAAACCCTCAAACCCCAGCCTGCGACACCTGGTGTGATTTCCCTGTGGCAGACCGCCCAAACGCAGTCAAGCAATTGCTGCTGGCTGCAAAGTCCGACCCTACCCTGATCCAAGGCGCCTGGATGCTGATGATAGAAACGGACTATGTGTGGATGAAGCCTGTCCAAGCGCCGCCAGCGGAGGATGCCAGTCAGCTGTCTTATGCCTTTCCCTTTGGGTACATCCAGCCAACCTACCCCACAGTGGAAGGTGTCATGCGCAAGATGTACCCAGTGGAGAAAGGCCCTTTGACGGACATCCCCAACACTGGCCCTGCACCCACGTTGATGCGGCCGCACCAGTGGTACCAGGTATGACAAGGCTGTCTTTTCCAAAGCCACTTAACGCACAGCTTGGGCCCCATAGTAACCTGTTGGCATGCTGATGACATCCACCAATACAGTTCACGGTTCCTGCAGATTGTCGACGAATGGGAGCGGCTGACACTTCACATAGAGAGTGACCCCGAGTCCAAGAAGGAATTGGACTGGGTGCGTGAGATGTATGCATTTTCAGTGGCGGCGGCCCTTAAGGGAGTCAAGTTTGACCTGAAACTGCCGCCAGATAACAAGCTGATCACTCAACCGCCAGCCGACCACGGCCTTGGGAGTGCTGCCATGTTCCACTACACCTGGGGATCCATATACAAGAACCAGAAGGGGGAGGAGATATGGAAGTTTGACAAGAGGTTCTACACAATGGAGACACACCAACTCAAGGCGAGTCCTCTTTGTGTTGTCTTGTAGCATGCCCAGCCGCTGCTTATCTCGCTGTGTCATACACTGCACGCCATCAACATCCTATGCTATACAGTGGCGTTTAATATGCAGATCCCGCGTGGAATATGTGTAGGTGATTTTGTGTTGATGATGGGCTGGATCCATTTTAAACATTAAATTGTGGTGCCCCACCCCGTTCGTGGTCTAATACAATGCTCTGTTTGCACCCTTTCAGGTGCCTCGGTTGGATCCTCCCCCACCCTTCCAACCAGGCTGGACACTTCAAGATGGTGTCCCAGTCACTGCTGGTCTCAACGAGGAGCTGACACAAATGATCACACAGATGAACCGAGCAAGCGAGACGCTGCCCACACTTTCTGCAAGATGAGTTGCCTGCCAAGGCAAGCCCTTAGGAATAGTATTTCCTGGACCACCGCACAGCAATCATCCCAACAGTGCTGACCCTTTGCACTGCCGAGTTTTGTTCAGAAGTACTGCACATGCAAAGTGAATGGCAGCCCATGCCCGCACCGGAACCATAGTTCCAGGGCATAAAATGCCAGATTTGCTTGCATGCGGATGAGGGTGGCTTTGCCGCCCAAGCTGTATGGGAATTTGACAGTGTCATAAATTAGTTAGTAATTACAAATCAATTGCGGGCTTGCCCCTGTAACTGAGGTTTTTGCGTTGTTTAAGGCCCACTGCAAGTTGCAGTTCTTATGTACATGTGCAGATCAACAACTGATATGAGTTTGTTACGCACCAAAGTTGCAAGAAAGAAAGGAAATGCCCACTCAGGCTGCCAGATGCACACACCGCTGACAATGCCAAGCACAGGAAATATATGAATACAAGTAGAAGTCACTTTGGAAAGGCACGGAAGCCTGATGGGCGTTTATACTTCAACCCTACCCCCATATAAACTGATAAACACACTGCGCTCAATCATCATCCTTGAAAGGATACGCCTCAGTGCCTTGTGAAGTTAGCCGTATCCGGATTTCATTGGCGTCATCCCCACGAAGAGTGTCTTTGACAAACGCACACTCCACGTTCATGTTCACCTGCAAAAAGCGGGTGTGATGTTCTTTCCTCCATGGGTGATATGGTTATCCCTGGCGGCCAGCAAACTGCTAGAGCAACTTAACCTACCATCTCCAGAGCCCCGCGGATTACACCGCACAGCATGTTGCAGTAACTGAGTTTACTGCAGCTTTCTGGTAGGTCAACAAAATCTGTGAGCGGGTTGTCCTCCAAAATCTGCGGCATAAAATATTTCAGCACGTCAACCCAGGTGGCAACGTGCGCGCAACATCAACAACAGCTTGCTGCAAGATGCCTCCCTTACCAAGCTGCATTCTGTCCCCTCTGCGTTCCAATTGGCAACAGTGCCGGTCACGTTAAGGAACATCTTGAAACCCACCTGCGCAAAAAACAGGCAAGTAGGTAACCCTTGGGGTCTTGTCAGGAAGCAGCACCCACGTAATGAACGTCAGCCAGCTTACTTTGGCAATTTTCTCAGCAGCATCCCGGAAGTCTGAACACCTTGTCGTTCTTGACTTTGCAAGGAACTCGTCGATCAATCGGATGCCAATGTTGTAACCCCTACAGTCGCGGTGAATACACGAGCGTTGGTGCCCTAGCGCTGGACCGGGGGCCTAATTCATGGCAACTGCACCTGATAACTGACAAGGGCGGTTCTCCCCTCAACAAGGCATTGCCCACATGCCCACAATGCATGCACAATGCATGCATATACTTACATTTTTTCCAGCTGCTTGTTCACTTCATCGATGTCCTCATAATCAGCAATGAGCTGTCGTACTATTGAACCATACGTCAAAGTGAATATCTCGGCGTTCTGTGCAGCACAACAACGTCAGGCTTTGCGGTTCCCATGTTCGATGGAAACGGTGAGATGGGCGGGACTTACAATAGTCTCCATGCTGTGCTGTTGTCCTTTAACAGGTGACCAGGCTTCAGTTAGCTATTCCTTTGCCTCTAGCAGAAGACGAGCAGCATGGAGGTGCCATGCTGGGTCATTCGCGAGGAGGCGAGAAACCTCAGGAGCAAGGCGTTTTAAAGCTACCAGAGAACAAGCACGACGTTGATTTGGCCAACCTTTTCGTTGGGGGGTCTGGAGCAGCTGACTGCCGTTTGGTTTGCAATCACAGTTGTCTGGGTCTGTGTTAAATATCCATGTTGCCAAAAACCTCCAGATATTCTGGCGGGAGCCTCTGGCACTGCTGGCACCAGTCGCAAGTTGGGGCCCAACGCTATAGCTTTATTAGCTTGATACAAGACAACAAGCCGTTCTCAAACAGCCGTGGTCGACCTCATCTGCTGCTTGCAGTGCTCCAAAAAGTGCGCCGCACCTGGGCTCAGTGCATCTGCAGTGCATGCAACTTGCTGTTTTGTATGTCGCGTAGGTCTCTGCAGCAGTTTGCAACTTGGGACGGGTACGCACTGACATAGTATTACCAAGTTCCACCTTGGGCGTAAGCTGGGCTCCTGTCTCAACCTGCCAGTTCGAACGCTGGTTGAGACATTCCTTCTTGAACATTCCAACTGGGCACAGCCACAGGCCACAGCTTGCACGCCTGGTTTGCAGCACTGCCTCCGTGAGCATGGCGTTCTTTCAGCGTGTGATAAACTATGTTTTCAACGAGGTGCTGGTGAACGCGCTGGCAAACAGGTAGGTGTTGGGCGCACATGCCACAGAGATATTTCACGAGTTGTGGTGTATCATCCCTCCTTGGACAACTGATGTCCTGCTGTCTGCAGTCGCTCGTTTCAGCGCTTTGCCATCAAGACGGATGCCATGTTCAAGGGGTTAGCCGAGAAAGGTGGGTTGTATGGTCTGCAACAGCGCCTTGGACTGTGTGGGTGTTGTGGCATCAGCAGCCATGTACATGCCTTGTGCAGAACCAACTTGCCTTTTCTTCTTGCAGGAGCAGCACACAAATCGGTTGTACAAGAGCAGGCTCAGAACTTTCAGAAAGTCTTCCAGGAAGAGGTACTAAGTATGCACTGGCAGTGTGCTACCTCTGTGGGTGTGACATGCAAAACTGTGTGCGTGCCTGGACCTTGCCGCTGTGCCCTTGCTCGATACTCACCCGGGTGCACTGTCTGTGCAGATGAGGAAGGGGATGGATCAACAGTTCAAAAACCCCAGAAAGGGACCATAGGTGTTGTGGCAACAAAACCGCAGCACTGGAACACAAGGCGATTGTCCGCGGCTCCAGTAGCATTTGCACCCTCGGCGAAGTGCGGCCTCTTCCTGGAGCATTACTTTGCTACGAGCTGGGCAAGGGGGGTGTGCCCATGAGGGTCAGCGACGAGCACAGTGGTGTGGTTTGTGGTTTACTGAGGGTTTATATGAGGTTCTCAACGTATTCGCTGCTGCAGGATGTGTCCCACGAGTTAGTGCAGCGTTTGGGACCTTGATGTATTTTTCTTTTTGCTTGTTTTCTGCTTTCCTTGTGCCACTGTGCAGCCCGCTTGCACATTTTTGTTGAAAAGGACACGCCGTCAAGGATGTAGTTTGGCACAATGCTGCTCAGCTGATGCCAAGCAGTGAATGCTGTTCAACAACTTATAGAGCTGGCATTGCACACACATGATCACTGCCCACTTCGTCAATTGTCTTTTTATGTAGGACTGGCCATTTTGCGCAGCCCATTGGCCGAGGCATGCATACACCCATTCAATACCAGGGTTACATCTTGTATAGAATACGCACTGACATCTGTTACAACAGAACATGTTCTGAGCACTGTATCGATGGATTTACAGTCCAATAAGCGCATGCTTGTCAAAGGGCTGGCAAATTGTGCCGCATTTTGCCAGCACCATTACCCAGCAGTGACTCTACTCATGAGTCATGAGTCTGAGGCCTGGCATCCCCATGCAACCCCTGTAATATTCCCCCTGGGGCAAGTGGAGATCCGCGGATATGGCTCAAAAGTTGGTGCACTAGCCACCAGGTTATGGGCTTTGGCTTGCGTTCTCATAGACGTCTGTAACGCCTAGCCACCACCTTGTTGGTGTCATTGCTCCTGAACTAGGCAAGATGGCGGCCGTCACACAGCTCCAGCTCTCTGTGCGCCCATTCAGCAGCGTGGCACGGCGGACGGCCGGCAATGGCTCCCGCAGGGTGGTGCGCCTGGTAGTCAAGGCACAGGCGGAGAAGAAGTCGACGTAAGCAGCCCTTTCACCGTGCCTTGCAAACGCTGCACCCAAAGCTGCGCGAGAGCAGCCACGGTGAACCGCTGTGGTGGCGCATTGGCCTGTCCATTATGGCTCACGGCTGCTGTGCTCTTTTTACAGGGTTAAGGAGCTGGCTGCCATGATTGTGCGCCCAACAACCGCAGCCGTGCTCAGCAACATTATCATGGCCCTGCCTGCACACGCAGAGGCCGGCAAGATCTTTGACTTCAACTTCACGCTGCCCATCATGGCAGGCCAGTTCCTGCTGCTGATGGTGTTCCTGGAGAAGACCTGGTTCAGCCCAGTTGGCAAGCTGCTGGACGAGCGTGACGGCATGCTGCGCAGCAAGCTGGGCTCAGTGAAGGACAACGCAGGCACAATCGAGGCACTCCAGGAGGAGGCAGCCAAGATCATTGCTGAGGCCCGTGCTGAGGCACAGAAGGTCATTCAGAAGGCCAAGAGCGAGACCCAGGCTGAGCAGGGGGCAAAGGTCGCTGCTTTGAAAGCGGTGAGTGGATGGTTGAAGTGATCTGCGGTTGTGGGGCTGTTGCTACCGGTGTGCAAGGTTTACAGCTTGAATCAGCCGGCATGGCAAGTGGGTTGGTTAGGCAGGCGGCTGACCACCTTCACCCAAGTACCACTATACACTTGAGGTGTACTGTGTGATGACGCTTTTGTTCTTGTCTGCAGTCAATTGACAAGGAGCTTGCCACCGCCCTTGCTGCCCTCGAGGCCGAGAAGGATGCAGCCCTGAAGGGTTTGGACGGACAGGTACGCACTGAGTTTGCCAGTCCCCTGTTGAATGCCAAAGCTTGTGTATTCAGGTGGCAGATGGTGGTTAACCAGCCATGCCGCTTCTGCACAGCTGTGCTATCCAATTGATCAAACAGCGTACAGCGTGCTGATGGAGTGGCATGGAAGTGGGCAGCGTTCTCCTGTGTTCCCTGTTCTAAAATCCAACAATAAACGCAGGTTGACAAGCTTGCATCAGAGATTTTGAGCAGGATCTTGCCAGAGGGTGTCAAGTTGTAGGCGCGTCAAGTTGTAAGTGCTGATGGCACTTGACGCACCAGCCACGCTGGCAGCCGGGAGGGGACTGCCCAGCTGAAGGGTGGCGGAATGGGACCACCCTTGCCTTTATAGGCAACGAGAAGAACTCTCTTATGTTTTGCTTGATTTGGTGTGCGGGGGTGCGGCATACCCACAGTCAATTTGGCCGCATTAGGGGCTTGTGGTCTTTTGGATCCGCACTTGACGCCACCAGAGCAGTACAAGTTTCACTTGCTTGATTGCCCTGCATACTCTAAACACGGAGCGTGTGCAATTCACCCGTCATACACTCACTGGACCTATCTTGGGACAGCGATGTTCAGCAACCCAATGTTGCAACTGTAACATCTTCCTACCCTTTCCTTGTCCCATATCATCATCACATCAGCTGAAGTTCACATACTGTTTCCCTCATGCCGCACCTGGCCTGGTGCTGCGTGCCTCATGAACGGGCTGTGTGTTTGTTTGCAACCACACTAAGTTTACAGGCGTGCAAGGTCACAGCACGCACAATTTGCTCGAGATGTTTTGTTGCAGCAGTGGCAATTGGCAAACTCAGCCAAAGCAAGCAAATAATCAACGGTTGATGGCGATCACGTGGGCCTCTATCCTGATAATTATTGTCTGAAATGAAGTGACAGGCTTTAGCTCATACAACTGAGTGCCTGAGCGTAAAATATTGCCAACGAGAAGAGGTGTGCTCGAAGGCTTTGAAAAACAGCAAGTGTATAAACTGATGCTTGCCAAACAGCTCATAGCAGTGTACACATGGGAACAAAATTTGTACCCATAAACAGCCTGTTGGGCAAACAGACTGTCAACGAGAAGCACCTTGAAAATGTTGATATCAACCCACTTTTCCTTTTTACCCAACCTCAGGCACTGGCAGACCTTCCTGTGAACAATAAGGTTCTATATACCTACAGTCAGCTATTACTGCCTCGAGACAACCCAATATAATGTGAACAAAACTCAACAAGTACTGTACACTTGCTACGCTGCTGTGCAGTGCGCAAACGCTCTGCAAAACCACCTACACTGTCAGAAAATCAAGTACTTGCCCCCCAAAAATAACCCCACTATGCTAGGTGCCTGTTTGCTACTGCAAGTTGATTTTCAGCAGTTGAGCACTTGCAAAAGACACCTTGCTGGCTGGCTGCAACCTCTGTGTCACACCAGTTGTGCTTTGGTGCACACAGCAAACAGGTGACGTTCAAACCACTTTGAATATCCACTCTGGCAGCTGCGCGGGTGGAGACAACACCGCCACACATTTGAAGCGCTGACAAGCGTGCTTATCGCGTACTGCAGGCGTTTCGAGGTTGGCGCCTTGGTTGGCCAGGTACAGGCGGTGCATCTCAACCACACAGGGCCTCAGCGTCTTTGGTGAGTACCCAGTGTAGTGCGAGAGGGTGGCTGTCCAGTGAGGCTTCTGTAGGACGTATGCTGCCAGCAGGACCGCTGCCGCTGCCAGCTCTGAAGGCAGGAACTGCAGCATGTTGTAGTCCACCAGGGACAGCTCCGCCAAGTAGCTGGCCAGGAACTCCAGGCGGTTGTCATACGAGTTCCACAGGTTCACCAACGCTGCCTTGAGAAACCGCCGCAAGAAGGTTTTGGAGGTGGGCACTGTGAGCTCAAACTTCAGGGTGCCCAGGATTGACTGCTCCATCTGTATCAGCTCCACCCGGGTGTAGGTGTTGTCTGTGATGTAGCAGAACTCGTCCAGCGAGGGGGCATAGATCTCCTCGTACTTGGCAGCAACCAGCATACAGGCGATGCCCACAAGCTGCAGCTTCCCCCGCGCGACTGGGACTGCTGACAGATACCGGTCAAGGTAGTTGACTGTGAGGTACATTGTGTCGCTGCAAAGCTTGTACTCCTGTGCTACCTCCACCAGCCAGTCTACCAAGACATTGCGCATGTGGGGAGTGATGTCAGGCTGTGTGCGCTCCATGTAGTCCACGTCAGGCCTCCGTTTCAACTGCAAGTGCACAAGTCCTGGTCAGCTAGCTGTGAGCTTAGCACAATTGCTGGACTGCAGCATGAGGTCAAACTGTGTGAGCAGCAAGCAACAGGGGTGCTCACCTCACTGTCGCACAGGTGGTAGAAGATGTCATTGACATATTCAGTGGAGCACAACAAGTCATCCCGGTCCAGCTCGTCTATGTCCGTGACAGTCCCCACACGTGCACTGTGCTGCCACTCTGAGCCTGCAACCAAACACCCAGTTGGCCATCATGAGGTTTGAATCTAGGGCAACCATGAGGCTGAGTATTCACTTTTAAGAGGAGTTACCTGCTGCTTTTGTGTCAGGTTGAGGTTGCGAGGACGTTCTTGCAGAGTTTCCTCCAGCGCTGAAGAGCTGTCAACCACAGGCAGCGTGTAAGTCGAGAGCAACAGACTGGTACCGCGATATGGTTGGGGTGCAAGCATAACCAAGCTCACCGTTTGACCGGGAACGCTTTGGGCCCCTGAAGTGTTGAGACTTGCTGGGTTTGAAAACTTGAAGGCTTCTACCACCTACAGCGCAAAGATGCAGACTTTGGTTTGCCGCAGCCAGCGTAACGGAAGCAATTCGCACAAAATGGGCGGCAGCCCGAGGGTATAGAACTGGATGGGGCACAGTGTGAGTAACACGGAGGCGTTGTGCCACCCCACTACGCACACCAAACAGGAACTTGAGAAAGAAAATTGCTGCTTACACACCTTTTGGCCCTCTAGTGGCTGTTGATGTCGTGACTTGTTGGTGATGTCTTGAAAAGCGGACCTGCCCTTCTTGCTACCGAAAGCAGCAGGCTCCATGGCCTGCAAGGCGACGAAAAGTTTGCAGCATCAGCACCACGTCGCGTGCGTTATGGATACAGGTGAACTATGCAGTTTTTTAGCGACACCAAGCGGAAACTGTGCGGCGATTCTCATAACCCCGCTCATTACCTGCATGTTTGCCGTCCGTTTATTGGTAGGGGCAGGATAGAAACTCGGGGGCTCTGCTATTGCGCCACTGCCTGAAGCGAAGGCAGCATGTTCTGTTTGCATACTACTATACGGCATACTTTCACGAGCCGCCTAATCGCTGGAAACGTTCGCAAGGACATGCAGAGCAAAGTAGTGCAACCGCCCTAGGGCCCTATCTAACGCTAGCGGATGCACAAAGCTCGAAAGTATGGCCAACTGGCAAGCTATCACAACTTGAGGAGCCGATCAGGTGCACGAAGGCTGCAGTGCAGGTGTTGTGAACCGCAAACTGCGCGATTGGAGTCACCAAGTGCAACACAAATGGCTCGAGTTGACTTGCGTCTTAGTAGGCAAACCGACTTTGAAACCGGTGTAATATTACCAGAATCTACGAGGTGGAAGCATGCATAAAGGGCAAGGTAATTTGGTTTGCAGATACGGTATACAGGTACAGGGTGAAAGGCAACTACAGCAGCTGTTATGTACCTTTGTTGACTTGATTCCACAGGTGGAAGGGTACGAGGAGAAACTTGGTTGATAGGCGTTACCATGCTTTTTTCTAAATAAGTGCCGAACGTTGCAGGGCTGTTGATGCACTTTCCTGGCAGCTCCAATTTTCTCTAACGTGCACCGTGATTGTACGAGGGGACTCCTGACCATATGCTGCCTCATTGTCACGGTCACCCCTGGTGCAGGCACATATGCATGCATATGGAGCCTGCACCCTGCTAAAGGTGAACCCACCGCTGCAGTAGCAATTTGACTAGCATGGAGTCTTAGTTCTGTCTCTTTCAAGCTGTTTTCAGAGCCAAGCAGAACTGGGCAGCTCTGAAATGGCAGGGAGCGCATCATGGAAGCGCCATGCGAGGGACCAGGGACCAAAACTGGCCTGCTTTACAGCCACGGGTATTCTACTAGGCCTTATCGTAGGTTACATCCTCATGGGGACTATGAACGCGGTAAGAGCTGCAGCTTTGAACTTTTCCCGCTGTGTTCCATCTCTGTGCATTCCTTTGACACGAGGCGTGGCATGCCACTTGGGTTGTGCAGTTCCTTGAGATTAAAGCCGACAACCACTATGCTGAGGAGGAAGACAGCGCAGCAGCGGCAGTGGCAAAACTGGCAGCGAAAGCAGCCAACACAAAAGTCCTGGCAAAGCCTCTATTGCAAGCAGACGGTGAGACCCAAAATCCCTGACTTTCAGCCACAACTCATATCCGCCATTCACCCAGTGTGCCAAGCTACTTCATTTCATACTGCAGTATGCTGTGACAGTTGAGTATTTAGCCTTGACACTTGTGCAGATGAGCCGCTGGTGCAGTACCATGGCATGGATCCAAAAGAGGCACAGGCGGCGGTCAAGCCAGCCAACACAGCCCAGGATACCATCCACACCTTCTGCACAAGCAACGGGAGCCCGTATCTCAATTTCCAAACGCGGATCATGTACGTGTGCAACATTTACCTCTTCTGCCTATTTAGCGTGCCGTATTGCAGCCGCATTGCGGTCACATGTGCTGCCGTGCATGCAACAAGGTTGGGGTATGCTTTGAACTCACATTCTCTGGGACAGGTATGCTACATACAAGGCCGCACAGAAAATGCCCGGCGGAGAGAAGATGGTGGCTTTCACGCGGATCCTGCATCGGAGCAAACCCGACATCCTGATGGTGAACCGTGAGGTGACTATAATCTCCCCTTGATCGCCATTGCCTGTAAAGTTGCCCATTTTCTCTGCAAGAGCTCATGCTACCATAGTTGCATGCATGCCACCACTGGACAGCATTGCAAAAGCATTTGGGGGACAGCATCCAATGCCAATGGCCTGCCCTGAGCTGCAGGTCCCGACATGGCGAGCCGATCCGCTCACGCCCCTGTGCGACACGTGGTGCGAGTTCCCAGTGGCAGACCGACCGAACGCCGTGCACCAGTTCCTGACAGCCTCCATGAAGGATGCAAGCCTCATCCGGGTGGGTGCCTCACCTGTTTTGCAAGTGTGCTAGATTTGCATTGCAACTGTGATTGCAATAAACCGTGTTTTGCAATTTGAAATCGATTTGCACTGGAACTGTAATTGCACCATTGCATTGCATGGTTGTGCATCATCCAGCAGTACCTGCCCTCCGTATAGCATCCTGCAGGGCACCCATACATTGCATGTGCCATACACCATCCAGCAGCGCCTGCCACCCACATGCCGCTGTACCACTGATGCATGCTGTGGGACTCATGCTGGATGCGCATCCACATCATGCCCCCCCACCCACCACATGTAGGCGCCATGGATGCTCATGATTGAGACCGACTACGTGTGGATCAAGCCCATGGAGAACATCCCATCTGCCAGCGACCCCACCCAGCTCTCATGGGCCTTCCCCTACGGGTACATCCAGCCGCAAAACCCTGGCCTGGAGACCGTGATGCGCAAAATGTACCCTGCGGACAAGGGCCCGCTGAGCGACGTGCCGCCCACAGGCCCCGCGCCCACCCTCATGCGGCCAGAGGAGTGGTACAAGGTGGGTGCAGCTGCCAGTAGGGTTATGGTACATGTTTTAGGGTCGAGGGGACGGTGGCACTTGGGTGGTGGTGGGAGGTGACAGTCATGGGGCCATTGGTGCTGCGAAGAATAAAAAGCGTGGGAAAGGCGGTTGTCAGTAATATGCACTCAGATTGCTATGTGTGACTGCCAGTGAAGTCCACAGACCCCTGCATCTGACATATAGATGCGTGGCAGGTTATGGAAGACATGTCAAAACGCTGCACATCACACCTTGCACATTGGAAATCCTACTGCTGGCTACTGCATGCACTGGCGAGCAATCGGTGGCAGATTGGACACGCCTCACACTGCACACCGAACCCTACACATTGGTAACCTGCACATCAAATCCTGCACATCAAAACCCTGCACACTCTACTTCTATTGTAATCCTACAATCTACAGCCCTGCACAGCAAAACCCTGCCGCTGACACCCATATGCCCTGGCTGGCAGTTGGTGGCGGACTGGGAGCGCCTCACCCTGCACATCGAGACCGACACCGAGACCAAGACCCGGCTGGGCTGGGTGCGGGAGATGTACGGCTTCTCGATCGCGGCCGCACTGAACGGGGTCAAGTACGAGCTGAAGCTGCCGCCTGAGAGCCCTCTGATGGTGCAGCCGCCAGCGGACCACGTGATTGGCAAGGCCTCCTTCTTCCACTACACCTGGGGCGCCATCTACAAGGACAGGGACGGCAAGGAGGTGTGGAAGTTCGACAAGCGGTTCTACACAGACGAGGTCATCCAGCGCAAGGTGAGGGGCCCATGACAGAGTCAGTCTTGTGGGTACTACAGGGTGCAGTAGGGGTATGGTCACGAGACATTGCAAACCCTAAACCCCAAACCCTGAACAGCATGATACTTAAGGGTCATGCTGTTTTATAAAAAAACTAAGTATGGCTCGCTGCTCCCTAGATGATTTTCAAAGAGGCCTTTCTGGCGCAGGACGCATCCCTTGGGTTGTGCCACACACGTCATGCCCATTCTGCAAACAACCCATTCTCACCCACGGCCTGTGCAGCATGCAATTTTCAGCAACATGGATCATTTGTCCCCATCCTGCGCATCTTGACAGTCCTCCCCCTGTGCTGCCCCGCAGACGCCCAGCTTGGAACCCGCGCCGCCCTACCAGGATGGGTGGGTGCTCCAGGACGGTGTGCCCATCACCCGGGAGCTGCACGACGTGGAGAGCAAGATGGTGGAGATCATGAACCGAGGCATCGACACGCTCCCGGAGCTGCCGCCGTGCACCATTTGCTAGCTGGGGCCAGCACGGAGGGGTGCGATGGGGATAGATGGGGGTAGTCATCAGTAATGAACTGCGGCGTTTGCACGCGGCTGCGGCTGCTATCGTGCACCATGTGCTGGCTGGCACAACACATGCCAGCTGGGCCAGCGTGGGAATGATGGGGTTGAGGGGTAGGGGTGATAGGGGAAGGGGAGGGGGTAGTCAATGACGCGGGGAGTGGTACCTTCCAGCTAGGGATAGTGCTGCCATGTCCTGGTTGGGCGGTGGCGTGGGGCCCAGCACATGCACACCAGGTATGCCACAGGGCACCGTTCAGCTGGCGCATGTTCGTCGTGATCACAGCAGACTTTGCAGCATGCAGTTGGTATAGGGCATTGTGATTGGATTCCAAAGAGTAAACGTGATGTGCGGTCCATTGAGGATTATGAATGCACATTATAATTATGTTTAGTGGCAGCCTGGCATAACGGCACTGACAGTTTTGAATTTAATGGTAATGCCGGAGGGCACATCACGCAATGTTGGGATATCCATATGGGTGTCACAGTGGGTATGAAGCCATGCTTGGCCACTTTCTTTTGTCATTTACTTGACTGGCGTACACAGAATTTGCCCTGCCAGGCGGCGCCTCTTTTGTACTTGCCCGCATGCCATGCCTAAGTTGAAGACTCTGTTAGTAACGTGACAACTTGGCATGTCAATGACAAACGACAACTTCCGACTAATGACGTGACTGTACATGTGCGATGCCGTACAGTGCCTCGCCTGCAGTGCCCCGCCATGCCTCCCCAACCCCCACCCAGGGGCCCTGGGCCAATGCGCTACACTGCCTGCCAGTGGCCCGGCCTAAGGCAGAGCACTGGCCCCATAAGTTACTACTGGAGACAAAATATTTCCAAGTCTCCTCCAACTCGCCGTTGCGTGCACATGAGCGCTCCTTAAAGGTCTTTCTATCCATACATTCAGATGCACAAGAAAACAGATTCTGTAGACAAAAATATTTACAAATCGAAAACATGGTGTTGCTGCTCATGCAGCAACTATATCAAACCCAAAGTGCACATGCTTGAACCCCAAGGGTTGCAAACAATGTGCATATATTTCCTATTGCAAGCTAGCTCCAGGCAATGACCATGGAGGGTTCCCAAGATATGTCATTGAGCATTTTGAACCCTGCTGCAGGCCGCCCCTCACCCTACCAAGTTCAACATCAGTGACATGCCTAAGCCGTACAATGCACCCTTCCACACGCGCACCGCAACAGTTACCGTGCACCATTCTCCAGCGCAGACCTTCCAGTAACTCGCCACCATCCCAATGTACTGCTGCATGGATGCCAACTGCATTGCCCCTTCACGGTGCACCCACAAGTAAGCTAATGGTGACTTTCACAGACCACAGCGCTACTGTGCCCCCGAGATGTAGCCCCAAAGTCCGCTCCCCTTCTTGCTGCTCTCCATCTCCTGGATGCGCGCCCTGCACCACCACATCACATCACATCACATCATAACCGCATCACAGCACACCACAAGCACCATTGTCAGCACGAGCACATCACACCGCAGCACTCCATAGCACGTCACATCTAACACCCTACCACATTTATCAGCTGTAGAGCAGCTTGCGCAAGGGGCAACTGCTAACCTGGCTAAGCTGCTGTATCACTTATTCTATGCAGCATACAGCATCGGCCCACATGCCGCAGCACTCCCAAATTAGGCGATAAATGCAGTCTGCATTCTGCTTGCTGTATAACGCATTCCAGCTGCTGCCAGGTTCAATATGACATTTCCCGACTGTAGTACTGCAAATGCATGTACCCAGGTACCCAGGTACGCAGCGCACCCACCCTACCTTGCTTTGTCCAGCTCCTTCTCCAGCTCCTCCTGCCGCTGCAGCGCCTTGTGCATCTCAGCCACCTCAACCTGCAGCTTCATGTTCTTGCTCTGCTCCCCTTGCAGCTGGACCCGCACGTCCTTCAGGTGCTGCACGCACACAAACAGGGGACATCATCAGTGCTGGGGTTACACCATCAGTGCTGGTTAGTCGTATCAAGTTCTGTATGCCCCCGCTTTGTGGGGCTTGTGCCCCAAACCAGAACCAGAACCACAACCCTTGCCAGACTAGCACACTGGGGAATCCTTGCCTCAATTTGTGCACCAAGGGTTCGCCACCACTCTATGACATACAAACCCTGCATTGCAATGACCCCCCCACACCTTTTCTGACTGCGAGAAATCTGACTGGGCCGAAGTGAGCTGCCTGCGCATGAGCGCCAGCTCGTGCCCTGCCGACTCCTTGGCGGTTGCCGCCTCGCGCCGCGCAGCCTCCAGCTCGCGCCGCACCTGCTCAACCTCTGCAGTCCTCTTTTCAAGCTCCACCTTGAGCGGATCAGGGGCAGATGGCTCGGGGGTAGGGAGGTCCTCTAGGGGATTGGGCGCAAATATGGAGCTCAGTGAGGGGTGGGTGGGGCTGCTCAGGCTCAGAAACACTCGTTTCTGGGCATTGGGAGGCAACAGGGAGCACACGGACGCATGCGCACATGCAACATTGTACAGGCTGGTAGCTGTACGATGCATAGCATTTCTGCCAACCCAATGCACCATGTAGGTTGTGCTTGATTGGCTATTGCATGCTCAGCAGCAACAGTCATGAGGGCGAGGTGCATGGCGCACCTGTTGTGAAAAACTCCTTGGCGAGCTTTGGCTCCGGCGTTTGGTTGGGCACGGGCAGGCTGGCGCTCTTGACCTTGATGGAGCCATTCTCTGTAGGCGCCTTGCTGGCCTCTGCTGCTGCTGGTGCTGCTGCTGGTGCAGCAGGCGCTGTGTCGGGAGGTGCGGTGGTAGTGGTGGGCGGTTGTTGTTGCGCGGCCTCCCCGGTGGACGCGGCTGGTGCGCCAGCTTGTGCGCCAGCTGCATGGGAAACGGGTGGTGCAGTGAGTGCGCCATTGCCTGTAATGTGCACCTTTACAACAGCCTGGATTGCTTGACAGGCACCAGCTGTATGTACATTGTGATGCCCTGGATGCAGGACTATGATGCTGTTGCACCGCACAACCCAGAAAATGGGCTTTCATGCGAGCGCTGCCCATGCCAATGCCATGCTTTGCTGCCCTGCCAGCCACCAATGACACACTGTTGGCGCCATGGCAACACCAGCACCAGCACAACCACGCACCTGGCTTGAACAGGTGCACGTCGTTGTGGTACTTCCCGTTGTATCCCCCAAAGGCCACCAGCTGCCCCAGCCTGGGCAGCGCCACCAGGCTGAGCCCCTCACTGGCCACCGCCGACTGGGGCGTGGTGTCCACCTCAAAGCTCCAGGCGAGCGGCGAGGAGCCGAACGTGGAGAGGTCGAGTGAGTACATGTCGCTGCAGCCGCGCATGTTGTTGCCGCCGCCCACCACGTACCACTTGCCCCCCAGCACGTCTCCAGCGTGGCCTGCAGTGGACGACCGGTTGCGATGGGCATGCGTCTCGCCACAGTGCTATGCATGGATGATCACATTGATTAATTTATCATGAGTAAGCATTAGGTTATCAAGTTATGCATGCATTGCACCATGATCAAGGTAATGCATGTGCGAGCATTGCACAGGCGTAAATAGATTGCACAATATTGACATATCAAGGCAGGCTGACAGGCACGGTGCATCCTGTCCATGGTCATGGTGCATCCTGTGCATGGTCATGCCACGCAAATGGACTCATTTATGTCCCCGGTTGACCATGCATGGCATCAGCCGGTGCTTGTAATTGACTGAGTGACTGTACTTCCAATCACGCTTGCGATTGTACCTGCGCGCGCAACCGGCGCAGTGCCCTCCACCTCCGGCTTTGACCACTCCAGCGTCTGCGTGTCCAGCGCATACACGTCGTTGAAGCAGTGCGCCACCGAGCCCCCGCCGAACACAAGCAGGTGGCGCCCGCCATGCACCGCGGCGATGTGTGCGGAGCGGGCCGTGGGGGCGCTGCCGCTGACCTCGGGTTGGCTCCACGACATGTCAGCAAGGTCGAGCATGTAGAGGTTGGCCTGGGGCCGCCGGGAGACGTCCTCACCACCGAACACGTACACCTTGCTGCCGATGAGGGTGGCCTGGGGGCGCAGGAAGAGTGGGGATTAGGTGCCGTGCCTGGGTGCAACTGTGCATGTCGTGGTGCAGGGGGAGCGGGGTGTGGATGCCTTGCCTAGATGCCATCGTGGGTGCCGAGGAGCATGTATGCACACCGCATGAGCTGCAAAGGAGCAGCGCAAGGATGGCGATGGCGACAGGCATGGCCATTGGTGCTGGCGTTGCTAGAGTGAACACGGAGTAACAGTGCAATAGGCCACAGTGAACCCACCGAATGGTTGCTTAGGGTTTAAAGTTTAGGGTTCAGGGTGATAGGTCACAGTGTACCCACCGAATGGCTGCCCCTTGCTGGTGGCGTCTCCCCAGTGGTAGCCAGCAGCGACCACACACTGGAGGCGGTGTCAAACACCCACACGTGCATGGTGCTCTTGTGGTCCTTCACCTAAGGGTGGGGGCGGGAAAGGGATGTTGGGGGGTATAAAAGGATGGGTCACCCTCCGGCAAGGAATGTGCGCCACTGCGCCTAAAGCTTCGAGGCGGCAAAGAATGACTGGGTGAAACAAAACATAACCACTGCTACGCAGGTATGTATCTCCAGCGCATGAAGCGGTCAGTACCTTGGTGAGCCCTCCAATGCATAGCAAGTTGCCTTGCCATGGCACGATGGCATGAGCGGCGCAGGGGGGGAATGGGGGTGGAGGTGGAGGGGGTGACGTGGAGGGTTCTGAGGACGGCGGTGGCGGCGTTGCTTTGCTGCTGCTGCTGCTGGCCACCGCCCAGGTCTGCTTCTCAACATCCAAGATCCAGACGTCGTTCAGCAAGCGGCCACCTGCATTGTGCAGGGCACCGGCGTCAGATCCTGCCTCCCCGCACTGTGCTGTGTGGTGAATGAGCATGCAATGAGCATGAAATAAGATTTAGCGTGTGCTTGCGCCTACCATAGTTGCCTCCAACAACATACAGCAGCGACCCGACTGCAGCAGCTGCGTGCTCGTAGCGCGGCGTGGGTGCCTTGCCAGCCGTCTCCAGCGGCGCACTCCACTCGCCCTCCACCGAGGATGTCTCCTGGGCAGCAGCTGGTGCACTCTCTGCCTCTTGAGTTGGTGGCTGTGGGGCAGCTGCGGGTGCTGGGGCTTCTGCCTCTGGAGCCACCTCCCCGTTGCTGGGTGGGATCATTGTCCACCAGTCAGCCTACACCACCACACCAGACAGGTTTGGTACATCAATACCTCACCTACCCACCCTGATGGAGTGCAATGGGGGGTCCCCAGTGGACACACCACCCAGATCATGACAGCAATGGTGTTGGGTCACAACTGTAACTGAAGGTGCTTACCACCTCCTCTTCCAGTGTCCTGACGTAGAGGCGCATGGCCTCCACGGTTGACATCTTGCCCAGCTGCGACCAGCTGTGCCACTTGGCGTTCTCAATAACGTTCCAGCCCCAAGGCTTGGGCTCATTGCACTGCCCAACGGTGGCCTGTTGACTCAACGCATAGAACAGCAGCTTGCTTTCGTCCGAGAACTCCTCCACCCCTGTACAGTGTTGAAGGTTAATGATAATCCAAAAAAGGACAAGCTTCCGATGTTAGCCCTACCCATTTTACACCTGTCTGACAGAGCAGGCTGGGCTGTAGAAGTGGGAAGGCATGTAGAAGCACATCTGATGCCATACCTTGGGGAGGGTTGGTGACAAAGTCGCAGGCAGCGTAGAACTTGTCAGGGAAGCTCAGAGGGCACTGCAAACTGGGCTTCCTCTGCTGCAACACAGAGCACCTAGTGGGCTTGGTCCTACTCGAAAAGAACAACAACGTGCATGGATACCTATTTCAAAGCAGACCGTACCTCGACAGCCATCCCAGCTCTCGCCACCCAGGCTGAAGTGATGCCAATCAAGGTTACCACGTCCCAAACAGCAAGTGCAGATACTTGCAACCCAAGTTGCTATGGCAACACGCGTTGCAAGGGCCTCTTCACAAGCAGCTTTCAAGATCCAAGGATCCCAGATCAGCAGTGCCAGCCCACAGTTGCCACGGGCGGTGCTTTATCGTTGTCGGGTGTGGGGCGGATGGCACACAGCAAAAAGAGCATTGGGAGTTGGGAGCAACGAGTTGTGTGGGTCTGTATTCTCTTTTTTGGCACGACTTGAACGTCACTCCCCAAAAACAAGTGAACGGGGAAAGGGGAAAACCAATTTATTTAAATTCAAAGCATTTTGCTATTCAGGAATGACGAATGTTTTCCATCGTTCGAAAATGACTTACAAATGTGTGCCACAACGCTGTGCTAGCAGCCGCTGGCTCTCCCCACCCTGCAGACCCTAATTGTTTCAAATGCTGCTGAGTCAGACCAACCAATTGCAACCTGCCAAATGTGCAACCCGTGTGACACCCCTCCCAGTGCCTGCACACGCCGCCGCAGGATAGATCATGATTCCCCACACTCCCGTCCTCCGCCCTAGCAGCTCCACACCACACCCGCCGGCCACTTCATTGCACCATGGCCATGGCCTGCCTGCCTCCTCGCCACCCCACCGCAAGCAAGGTACCCCTTAGGGCAGCTGTCCCTGGTCCCCTGCGCCAGGTGGCGCGTGATGGCAGGCCACTGGCTCCGTTTTGCCACGCTATCGCCCATGCGCTGTGCACCCTTGCAGGCTTCGCCGGGCCACGCATCCCTGGTGGGGTGACAGGCCCCGCATGGGTGCCCCAGGACTGTCCACCACACAGTGCCGTGCTGGATGAAAAATCTAGCATCAAATCATGAGTGATTGCAGCCTGCTGCAGTGTAAAGGCACCAAGCCGCCACCCATACTGGCGGCTGTGAGCAAAGAGCCTCAAGGGCGTTGCAGGCGCTCTCATGCTGCTCTGGAAACCAGTCAAGCACCGGTGCACTGAGTGGCTTCTCACGTGACCCCTGCTGCTGCTGCATGTTTTCCCCCATTGGGCCCGGGCACCTTGGCTCCCCTGCCTGCGGAAACAGCACCAGTCATGACAGTGTCTCAAAGCACCTTATTGCATGCCACATCACATGCGTGCAGCAGATGCACTGCATCACACAGCAGCCACTGTACAGCACAGGATTATTGAGTGCTCAAGACTGCTGCCATGAGACTAACTGCCATGACACAAATTTCCAGGCCTGGTGTGACACCCCTCCTGACCCATGGTGTAATAATTCCCACACCAACACCCACCTGCACGTGTACGACCCGCCTGCCCCTCCTCAGCAGCTGCCTCCACCTTGCCAGCCTTGGCCTTCACCCTCCGTTTGCTCTTTTTCACATCCTCGCCCTGTGCCTCGTCGCCATCCCCAGCCTGACCAGAAACCCCTGCTTCCTCCGCATCCCCTCCCTTCTTGCGCTTACCCCCCTTACCCTCTGCGGGCCCCTTTCCTGCTGCCTTTCCACCCTTGTCAGCTGTACCTTCCTCCCCTGGTTCGGCAGCTTTTGCTCCTTTTCCCCCCTTGGCCTTGCCTCCTGGGGGCGCTGTTCCACCTGTCAACTTCTGGAGAGCTGGGACATAGGCGCTGGTCTGCAAGAAGGGCGAATTTCCACGTTTCAGGTACAGGGTCCCCATGTGAACCTCTAAACAAGGTTTGCATTGCTACAGAAGCGTATGTCCAAGCCACACTTCATCAAGCAATGTCACTGGGCCACTCAGGCGCGATTGCACATGTGCAATGCAAGGCATCAACTGCAAGCTAGCCAGCAATTACAAAATATCAAAGGGTGAAGGATGTGCAGAAAGTGACATGCGTTGCATTCACTCCATGCATGCAGCAACACATAACCCCCTCCCTTCTGCCTACTGTGCTGCTACTCACCCTCCCCCCAACTGTAATATGAGCTATGGCATGCCCTCCAATCTTCTGCACCGCACCCCCCTTGCCCCATCTGGAATGGAACAGCCAGTCCCGAGGGAACTTGTCTGCGTCCGCATTCACCTCCACTGCCTGCTCGCACACGGAGTGTATGTGGTGATGCAGCGCCTGCTGCTGAGGTGGAGTCAGGCTGTTGGCCCGCTGCTCCGGGTGGATCCTGGCCTGGTACAGCACCTCGTCTGCCACCCAGTTGCCAACGCCAGCTGAGAAGCTCTGCAGGGCATGCGATTATGTTAGATTATCACAATTACTGTCACGGCTGCATTTACAATCAAATTGCCATGGCGGCACCTCATGTGCCACCCAGTTGCCCACGTCAGCAGAGTTGCAACAGTTGCATTTGCAATTACAATGACAGCTACCAATACAGCGCCGCACATGGTGGTACTGGATGTGGGGTTCAGATGCTGAAATCTGGTCGTGCAACACATGGATCCGAGTTGCGTTTGTATGTGCGGGGCTCAGATGCTGACTTCTGCCAATGCAACTGCCATGAATGGATGCAAAAAATCTCACCACCCACATGCAGCATGGGATTCGTCTCTTTTCTGGAGCACGACATTATTACCTCATGCATGCCATACGCCTGTAGAAGCCATTAAATAGTATCATGCCGGCAAAGAAACAATGGTTTTCTTTTTCATTACTTGCCCACCTGGTCCAGCAGCACAGCCTTCACAGATTGGCTCTTCTTGGCTATCTTTGCCTGGAACTCCTCCAACGACGGCATCCCCAGCACTGGATCGAATCCCAGCTTGCTGATTGGCTCACAGCCCTCTGGGTCTTGCACCAACTTCACACGCCCAAAGCGGCGGGGATCACAGAACGCCAGCTTCATCCCCCCTTCGAATTCCAGTATTATTTTGCAGAAGCGGGGTGGCCAGGTGTCAACCTCAGAGAGCCGCACGTACTTGGCTCTGCCCACGCCCTCGATCGCCATCGACCCGGTCATGCCTGCGACATGGAGGTGGGGAGGTCGATTTTGATATCCCAACTAATTATTTATATTCTTATAACTCTCGTTGCCTTTCCAATAGCTTGCTTCCCCTACAAATATGGTTGCTTCCCCTGCAACTATTAATTTCATTTCACCAATCTCAAAAACAGTTGGCTCGTGGCTCAGTAATTGTTCAAGGGCATGACCCAGGCGAGGGTTCAAGGTAGGGAGACGTGGCGGCCTGCGTCCAACATAGGTCACGTCGTCTCCAGCTCAACGCATTCAATTCCTGACTACTTCGGCCTTTGAAAACCCTGACAACGTTCACCAAAGCTCCCAACTTCAGGGTTGGGACACCCCCGCACCTCCCCCCCGCGCCTTACCAAAGTGGTACATGAGAGCTGGCTTGCCCTCCTGGAACTCCAGCCACAGGTGTTTGCCCTTGCGCTTGGCAGCTGACAAGATGCAGCCAACCAGCTGCCGCATGAGCTCATCTGGAGGTACATCCCCAAACACCTCTGCAGGGGCAAGGGGTGTGGTGGGTGGGTGGCGGGGTTGGGTGGGGGGTTGCGGGGTAAAGGAGGAGGGGGTGAGCAACGCAAGGACTGGAAGACAAGGCATTTGAATGGAACGAGAGGGCACAGCTCAAACCGTACGCTAGCTGGTGTGAATTAAAACAGGATGTGAGTGTTGACTCCTACAAAACTGTACAAGGCCCAGGGCAATCTTGGTACATACACCCGTCCAAGCAGCACACGTACTGTCATCCTGTTGGACTGTGGCGGAGACTATCTTCTTCCCGGTGCAGTTGTCAGCCACCAGGCGCCTTGCGGCCTCCACCTCTGGAAGTTCAGGCATCGATGACGTGTCTCAGGAACTGGCCTCATGCATGCATGCATCCATAGATGCAATAAACCGAGGGAGGGGATGAGAGAATACTGCGTTGAATATGGTGGGCAGTAAGGGACAAGTGCGCACAGGCAGTTGTACTAAACGCAGTATGCAGAGAAGGTGGGTGCTTATGCCGAACTCCAGTGAGTTTTGGAGGGAGGTCATGTGAGGACGACTATTCAAACGACTTTTTCAAACCGAATAAAGCTTTTGCCAACAAATTTGCTGTCCGCATCCACCCGCTTTTACACACAACCACTCCGTTCTCCAATCAAGCGCCGTGTGTTGTCCCCAAGCTGTCGCGATGGTGACCCAGCAGCAGGTGAAAAAGGAGCTCTTGAAGCTCTTAGAGGAAGCAGATCTTGACACCACCACTGAGAGGCAGCTGCACAAGCAGCTGGAGGACAAGCTGGGCAAGAAACTCAACAACTTCAAGGATGTCATCAGGGTACGCATCGCGCCTGTGGTCTGGAACCCAGAGGGGGATGTTCTCGCACGTTAAAAGCATGCAAAAAATGCACGCATGCGAATAAGAGTGACCCTGGTATGCCTGGCCTATCCAGGCCTACTGTTGCTTCTGCTGTGTGCTGAGATCAACTGGTGCTAGGGAGGGTGGTACAGGGCGGCGTGTGCTTGCTGCTACCGCATATGCATGCATACTCCCAGCAGCAGACGAATCTACCGCCCGTTGCAGAGTTGTTGCCCTTTGATCGACCTATCACCACCTCAAGTCCCAATCATGCCACGCACGTGTCCTGTTATTCTACACCCTTTCATCACCACCATCAGACTGATCAAAGGTGGTGCCATGCCCGCATGCAGGCCCAAATAGCCGAGTTCCTGGAGTCCCAGCAAGGGGAGGAGGACGAAGACGAGGGGGACGAGGATTTTGAGGACGAGGAGGAATACACGCAGGAGGAGTCCACAGGCCGCCAGGTCAATCTTAAGCGCAAGGCAGAGACCCAGGCCTCGGAGGCGCCACCCGCCAAGGTGCAGATAAAACCAGGTGCGCGCCAACACCCGCACCATAGTAGTTGAAGTAGTTTGCGCATTGGCCTCATCACGAAAGAACAAAAAAAATTATCCTGCATGCCCTGCCTTAAAATTGCCCTTTTCCCTGCTTTAAACCCTAGCACCCGACTGGAAAACCCTAACGCCGCTCCTAGTGATATTCCCTGTCAAAACCCATGTCAACAAACTCTCCCAGGGGGCGATACCTTCCAGCTCTCCAGCCAGCGGGCGGTGACAGTGCGCACATTCCACGGCAAGCTGCTGGTGGACATACGAGAGTATTATGAAAAGGAGGGGGAGCTGCTGCCCGGCAAGAAGGGCATCGCCCTCACGCCCGAGCAGTGGGCAACACTCAGTGCGAACATGCAGGGGGTGACGGATGCGGTGAATGCAGGGGACGTGGGGTTCCAGGTCAGCCTGAGCAACAACAGAAAGGTGGGTTCGGATTAGGGTTTGGGATAGGGTGTCGTTGGCCATGCACCTGTCCATAGAATCTTTCCTGGACCCTTTTGATGCCCCTCTTTCTCATGCTCCATTACAACCTGCTATGTGTTCAGCGTTTGGGGTTTTTCCCCTCAAATATTTCACTCCTATTCCATCAACATCCTAAAGATTCTCGAGGGTTTATTCAGGTTTCTAAGAGTGTTTTGGCTGGTTTATGTAGGTTTCTAAGAGTGTTTTGGCTCACCGCATTTGTCAACTGCAGGCGGAAGTCATTGTGAACAAATGCATCAGGGTTTTCAAGTGCAAGGTGTTTAGGATTTTAGGGTTTTAAACTACCATTCATCGTTGCCGTAGGTGGAGGTGAGTGAGCGTAAGGGTATCAGGATTTAGGGTGCGCATTCCTTAGGGCTCTAGGGGTCAGTGTAGTATAGGGTTTTAGGGTTTCCGAGTACCACCCACTGTTGCCGCAGGTGGAGGTGAGTGAGTACAAGGGCATTTAGGATCTTTGGGTTCCATATGCTTTAGGGTTTTAGGGTTTCCGATTACCACCCACCCTTGCTGCAGGTTGAGGTGAGCGAGTACAAGGGCCTGCGGGTGAGCATCAGGGAGTTTTACGAGAAGGACGGCAACATGCTGCCCGGCAAGAAGGGGATATCGCTCAGCGTAAGCGAGTGGGAGGCGCTGGTGGCACAGGCGGATCAGGTCACCAAGGCGGCGACACCTGGCGGCCAGGCGGGGCCAAGCAGAGGTGAGCGGTAGACTTTCGGCATGCACGGTGGTGTGGATGGGGATGGGGATGGGGATGCACATATGGCAGGGATGCAAGGGAAGGGACAGGTGGCCATGCTGCAGGCACAGGTGATAGCCCTGCTTGAGGCAGAAGTGCATTGCATGGCACCACATGCAGGGCAGTGATCGGCATGGGCATGCACCATGTGACACCTGGCGACCAGGCCCGGGCCAAGCAGAGGTGAGGATGAGGGGTGCAGATATGAACATTGAATCATACCTGCAAGCACATTTCAAGGTCCTTGTACCCGAGGTCCGCACCATCAATGCGAAGCCTGAAAAAGAAGGAATCTGTTTCAAACCTTGACAAACAAGAGAAATGATTACAAAAAAGAATAAGACGCATGTGGCATGTTACGCTTAGGCCATCTTTGTCTCCCTTGCACACACATGCTAACAAGCACCCCTGTGATCCACGTGTGCAGCTGCTCATGAGGGTGGGGGCACACCAGAGCCTGCGGGGGCGGGAGGTGCTGGGCCCAGTGGTGCGGGTGGGGCAGGGCCCAGTGGCGGTGGCGATGGTGGTGGTGTGCCTGTTGAGCTGAGCCCCACACGCAAGGCGGATGTGAGCGTGTTTCAAGGGAAGGTGTTTGTGGGCATCAGGGAGTATTACGAGGTGGGTGTGAGGTTGTGTGGGGGAAGTAGGGGAGAAAATCGGCAATGGAATCCCGCTTGTGGTGTCATGTATGTTGCTAGGTCACCCATCAATATCCTATTTCTGAGATTCATAAAATGCCAAGATCAATTTCCCAACAGTCTTGTGAGCCCGGGTTGGCTCCCTGAATTTGACTGTCAAATAAATCTTGTAAATCTTGTAATTTCTAAACTCAATTCAAAATGCTGCAACAGGGGGCTGTAGTGTGTATGTGCACTATGTGCACCCCTTTCTATGTGCACCATTGGTATTGGTGCCTCCCTTGGATGTGAGGGCAGCGCCTTTCAATTCACTCTGGGTTATTATTGCATCAATGGTAACATTGAGCACTTGGTGCATTCTGTCATGCCACTAGCCTCTCCAGCCTGTCCACCCATCCTGTTTTGTTTCTACCGTGCAGAAAGACGGTAAAATGCTTCCCGGCAAGAAAGGCATTTCCCTCACCATCGACCAATTTGAGAAGCTGCGGGACGCAGCGGGACGAGTGTCGGAGGCAGTGAGGGCAGAGGAGGAGGCGTTTGAGCTGCCGCTGTCATCCATGTAGGTGGCCGAGGGTCTTTTCATGTGGGGCTTGCATGACATGGATAGCGGACAGATTTGTTGTTGACATATCGTTACCGCGGCTTTCGGCAGCGCTAAATATTAAATATTTAATTGACAAGCTTTGCAGTTGGACTGGCCATACACGCCCAGTATGTGTGCCATGGGCAGAATTTTGTGCCGATTTTTACTTACCTAAATACAATATTACTAGACAGGAAGAAAAGAGTGCACATGCACACACTTTGTAATGTCTATAAACCTATCTAACTATTGTCCCATGCAGGCGCAAGG
The DNA here is from genome assembly GCA_032358255.1 of Heterotrichella gracilis. Taxonomy (NCBI): domain Eukaryota; class Xanthophyceae; order Tribonematales; family Xanthonemataceae; genus Heterotrichella; species Heterotrichella gracilis. The sequence continues at coordinate 42,165 of JAULBX010004998.1, forward strand.
TGTCTGTCAGCCGCTTCAAGGGCAATCTCCTGATCGGCATCCGCGAGTACTACTCAAAGGGGGACCAGCTGCTGCCCGGCCAGAAGGGGATCTCTCTCAACCCCGACCAGTGGGCCAAGCTGGCTGCGGGCATGGGCGCGCTGCAGGCAGCAGTGGCAGGGCACGTCAGATGACTTACCCTGGGGGCTTTGAAAGGGCATTCGGGGAGTATGATGGGTGACAGCCCTCTGAACCGAAATTGCCTGCTGGGAGGCAGGGAGTTTCGAAATATATGGCTTGTCTGGGTTGCTGGCGTCACAGACTGTTGAATTAATTCCGCTGACCTTTAGTGGCCTCAGAGAGTCTCTAGGTAGTATTGCACATAGCTGTTGTTAAATGACAAGTACCATGCATGTTGGATATGCTTCTAATGTTCATGACGCAAACAACTGATCTGGCAGTGCCAATCAGATTGTTCTGTCACAGAACTTAACAAAGCAAATTACTACTTGTACTCAATTATCATGCCATCATTGACAAGGAAACAAGAAAGGCCTTTCTTTCCAGCGCTGCGCGTGCGCATGCGCATTGCTGTCTAAATTGACTATGTTACAGCTACCATTCACCACACCTGGTCCAGGCTATCTGTCTAATAGATATAACTGCTGAAGGCAAGGACCGTGACAGTAACCCCGCTGCCGCCTCTCAAATGGCCACCAACCCTAGATTCTGCCCAATAAATGTTATCTGAACTAACCTTGAAGGCCAACTGCTCTGGCCAGAAACCCTGACACTTAAACCCAACCCCCAAAAAAAGTCACCTGTACCAAACCCATCTGCCCTTCTGCCAGAAACCCCTACCCACATACATGCCCTGCCCCAAAACACCGCATTGCGCGTCGGACTCCCCTCTCTTCCTTTCCTTCTCATCTGGACCAGGGCCATCTGACCTTCTGCTTGAACGTCAGCAGCTCCACCCCTGGCGCTGAAGAGCTCTCCTGGCCAGCCATGAGGGCGGTGGAGGCAGCGCTTGCCTGCACGCCATTGGCCACTCCCCTGCCATCCCCATCCTCCCCTGCCCCCGCCCCACCCTTGCTGCTCCCCCCTGGGCCACCCTCGCTACCTGCGGGTGGCTGCTGCTGCTGCTGCTGCTGCTGAGATGTCTGCGGGAGGGTGCTCCGATCCCCCTTGACCGACAACAACTCCTGGATTTCAATCAGCGTCCTCCCCTTGGTCTCGGGCACGTTCATTGCCACATAGATCACCCCATATGCAGCCACCGAGGCAAAGACGATGAAGGAGAAGGGTCCCAGCCAGGAGTGGAGGGACAGGAAGATGATGTTGGCCACCGCGCCGGTGAGGAAGAGCGTGGCGGTGGCGGCTGACGCGGCGGGCGACTTGACGCTCATGCTGAAGATCTCTGACACCAGGACCCAGAAGATGCCCGCCCAGGAGGCGCTGCAGAGGGGTGCGCAAACAGGGTGAGTGGCTGTGTGAGGGGTTGGATGAGGGGGAGAGTGCGCTTGTGGCAAGCCCTCTTGGGGCACGTATTTTACTGTGCCCTGCAATGCACACCACCACCCCCAAGCTCACCTGAAGCAGGGTATAATGAGGCAGAGGCACACCACCCTGCAGCATGCATGCATCTGCACCTGCAATGCTAAACCTAACCCTAAATCCCAAACACCAACCCCTCCCCGCTCACCTGAAGCAGAGTATGAAGAGGCACAGGCACACAACCACCATTGTCGGGCTGTGGTAGGCGCTTGCCACCGCCAGCAGTCCCATGAACAGGGCCATGCCTGCGCCGCCCAGCATCAGCAGCGGGCGCCGCCCCACCGTATCCACAGTGAAAACGCTGATCATGATGCCGACAAACTGCAAGCACAGGAGTGGGTTGTGTGAGTAGATTGGTCAGGCAAACTGCTCAGGTGAACGCCGTGCCGCCGCAGGGGTGAAGGTTGTGCGGCTGATTATAGTGTAGGCAAAATGCTGGTGTGGGTCTGGGCGTGTGCAAAGGTTGATCATGATGCACCACTGAGTCCACAGTGAATACGCTGGCCATGATGCCAACAAACTGGAGCCGCAGACAAGGGTTGAAGGGTGTCAATCTGATGGTGAAGTATGTGGGCACACATGTACATGCATGAGCGGATTGGTCGCGATGCAAAGGCAACGAGACCATAGCAGCAATTGGCACAAAGGTATGCAGCTGGCAACCATGACGCCACTCCCATCAAGCAGCGCCAAGCCAAGCAGCGACACCAGCCATGCACCCCAGCTTCCCCCAATCTACCTTGCTGGCCCCGATGACCGACGTCCACAGCGCGGCATGCGAGTGGCTCTGCATGCCCGCCTCCTCGAGCAGCGTAGGGGCATAGTTCACGGCAGCGGTGGAGGCCGAGCCCTGGTCCACGATGGCCAGCACCACAGCCATCTGGAACGCGCGGCGCTCGGGCCCCTGGGACACGATGTAAATGTCCAGCATCATGTCGCACAGCGTGCGCCAAAAGCTGGGGCGGGGCTCGGGGGGGTTGGTGAGCGCTGATGGGGATGCTGGGGCGGAGTCGGGCGCCGCGGGGGCGGTGGACACCTCAAGCCCACTGCTGGCGCTGCTTTCTAGGAATGGAGAGGGGGTTGGGTCCCCGCCGTTGAACCCCTCGGGGGTGTCGCTGGCCACTACTTGCGCAGGGGCGGATGGCGAGCCTGGGTCCTGCTGTGGCGCGGCGCTGTAGTCCGCGCCATTCCCCGCATGGTGGGCGCTGCTGTCGAGGTCGCCAGCTGAGTCCAGGACCGTCGAATGCTCCTGTTTGACCGGCAGCGTCGCCACGGCATCCCCATTTTTGCCGCGCGTGTCCCCCTTGCCAACCCCCTGGGAGGCAGGGCCTGCATCCGAGGTGGTGGCCGGCGGCGGGTGGAGGCGCTCTGTGTCTGACTCAGCGCCCTCGTGCTCATGCAGCACATGCCATTGCTTCTTCACCCACCCGCTGCCGCGCTGCAGGTGCACATGCATGCGAGTCAGTAATCATGCTAGGGAATGGTAACCTGGCCATGGTGCCCAGCACCACATGGCACATGCGCATCAGCACATTGGTCTGATGCCGTATCACATGCCCAGCAGCAGTGTGTGTATGTGCCTGTGCCTGTGCCCGTTCGTGCATGGGTGAGGGTGGAGGCATTGGGGTGTGGATGCGGCATGTTGTTCAAAAGTAATTTTGGTGGAGTAGTTGTGCTCTGGGGTTTGCTCAGCTATGTTGTGCGCATGAGGTTGGTGCAATCCGCACCTTGATCGCCCGCTGCAGGCCGCTGGATATGCTTGCTTTTCCATTTAATCTTCAGTGTTTACTTCAGGTTAGGTGCGTGATTTCTATTTCCACACGAACCTTACTACCGCCTGGTTATGCTTGTTTTTCCTTTAATTCTTAGTGCGTATTTTAGGTTAAATGGTTGATTTCTCTATTTTGCCCGCACCTTGATCGCCCGCTGCGTGCCGCTGGCCATGGCCTCTCGGTACTCCCTGCGCCGCTCCCGCACCGCGTGCTTGTCCTTCTCCACGCTGCTCCACAGCTCAAGCAGCTCCGCCTCAACCTCGGGGGTGGAGTTGCGGGTGCCCAGCGGCAGGGTCTCGCGGGTGTACAGGCGGTGGATGACTGCCAGGGCCTCGTCCAGGCGGGAGTTGACCACCAGCCAGCGGGGGGACTCGGGGATGAACCAGGATGCCACTGTAAGGGGGAATGATAAAAATATGGGTTGTGCCTTCGTACAACTTTGCACATTTTGCGGGAGGGCAAGCACAATTCTTTGCGGAAAGTGTTAGCAATTTGTTCTGTGGTGATGGGCTTTAGGGACTTCTGTCCACTAGCGTTGGTGGGTGAGTGGGTTCGATGGTGGGGTGGCTGGGTACGGGTGGCCAGACCGCATGGCTGATGCAATGGGGCGGGTGGCTGTGGGCCATGCTGCTTATTTACAAGCATGAGGTGCATTCATTGACGGGCTGCATGCGTGAGGATGATCGTTCCAACATGGTGTCAAATCACAGGTTTAAATTTATACCGCACTGACCATCATTACAGGGTCACAGCATCGCAGCATGTTGCCATTGAGGCGATGCGCAATCACAGGTGTGCATGTGCAGCCTTACCCGCCAGCACCAGCGCCGGCACCACAGGCACGCCCACCATCCACCGCCAGTTGCCCGGCAGGCTCTGGAAGGCGGCATCCATGAGCGCCGCCGCCATCATCCCGATGCACAGCAGCACCTCATATGACTCCACTATGCGGCCCCTGATCCAGGCAGGCGAAACCTCGCCTAGGTAGGCGGGGGTGGCCACCGCTGAGATGCCGATGCCGAATCCGGCCACCAGCCGCCCGATGATGAGGCCGCTGCAAGGGGAGCAAGCGATGGCACGTGAGGCTAGGGGTGGCCAATGGTTCCAATTATTGGCCTTTTTAAAACTAATAACAATATATTGAAGGCGGACGTGAGGGATTGGGATTCGCAGAGGCAGGGGCTGCGGCTGCACAGGGCGTGTACTAAGTGCATGACGGGGCTGAGTTCCAGCACAGCGTTTCCTGTATGCACCGCATGACACTTCATCAGTGTGGCAATCCAGGTGAAACCCCAACATGCAGTGCATTGGGCAAGATAGCTTGCACAAACAGGGATGCAAACAGGGATGCAAACAGGGGCACATTTGCAGCTTCATAACCATGCTAGCGGCACACATACGTTGGGTCAAATGCTGCTGCCATGATCACTGGCCCAACCACAAAGAACAAGCTTCCCAGGAAGATTGCCTTCTGCCGGCCGTACTGAAGCATGGACGCCCCGCCGATGAAAGTGCCAAAGAATGCACCAATCTTTGCTGCACCAACTATGAGCTCGCCCATCACTTCTGACAGGCCCCAGGCGTCCTTAATGTTGAGGAGCGCTCCACCAATGAGCCCCAAGTCATACCTGACGATGCAATCAACACAAGGTGGTTAAGTGATTGTACATGGCAACCCACACACTGGCAGGCTGTTGCCAAGACAAAATATGGGTGGCACATGCTGTGCAGAGGACCTGCTTTCCTGGCTGCTCTGCAGATTGCATGTCAGTACACCGTTTAGCAGGTGGACGTCAAGGGAGTGCGCGCACTGGCATACTGATTCCAAAACACCCTTTGTGGTTGTACCATACTGACAGGGGGAGTACTTCGACAAGGGAACTACACGCTGTTGTGTTGTGGTGCGGTCCTTCAGACTCACCCATACAGGAACCCCCCCAGTGCCGAGATTGCTGCTATCCGCAACAGCATTGTTGCCACCCAGCCTTCAGTCCTCCTCTGCTATCGTCAGCCCCCCCTTGAACACTGTACGCCACCAGTTAGCAGAACATCGCAGCTGGATCACTGAGCTTACATTGTGAGGTCAGGTGCAGGCCTGCAGCTGCCCTTCAGGGCTGTGTCGCGCTGGGTGTGGCCACTGCTCTTATGGGCTATTGTATTTTGAACTTAGTAATCAAACAAAGGGCCATCCTGCAGTGGGCTGGTCTTGTGTGGCTAGTGTTACTGTGAACGAGTGGAAAGCCCAGCTGAGATCATGCCTTTCTACCACAGGTGCTGGTTGCCTTACAACGAGTATTCTCAGTGTGTCTATTTCACTGCTTTGTATGTCAGCTTGGGGACACGGTGCAAAGTGGTGTCCGAGGTGGCAGTCGGGGTTCTGGGCACTCGAATACCAATATGTGTCCACCGACTCTTCCTTTCAGCTACACCCTGCAAGTTCAGCTTGCAAAGGGGGCACAAGCACCCGGGTCACACCACCAACAACGTGAACCTGGGTTGCTCTCCAGAGTTCTTGTGCTGAGAGGAGGGTGGTTCGCAGGGCTTCTGCAAGCGCCCATTCGAAAGTCTTCCTTCGTGGCACAAACTTTCGCGCCCTTTTTCAACCTTCTGATTTGCCCCCTCGTTTCACCAACCCCGTTTTCTCCCTGATTGGGCTTCAAAGCTGAGTCACCACGCCTGCAACGTGCAGGGCTCACATCTTCCTCGTTTTTCACGTAAATCTGGGAAAATTTCTGAAAATAACGAAGTGGTTTGGGGTCATTTCGTCAGGAATAACGAGGATTCCAGGATCCCCGGCACTCCTTTCGTCCCACTGTAACGAACAGGCGACCGACGCATTAACCATTTTCGTCAGAATGGTCGCCACTTTGAGGCGTTGAACCGTGCTACAGTGCAATACCATCGACAGTGCATCTAAAAAGTTGCAAAACAGCACGTTCGTTCGGGTTCGGGTGGCTAAAATGTGGGCAACTGGGCAGGTGAAACGAACATTTGGGGCTGCGAAACGGCTCATTTCGTCCCCACTGTAACAAAAACCATGGGTCCAAATGGACCCTTTTCGTTAACGAAAACGAAGATTTCAAAATAAGATGTAAGCACTGGCAACGTGATTGGCCAATTCGCATGGGGCTCGGATATATCCTCGTCGGTGCCCGGACGCTCCGGGCCGTTTCTCGCCAAAAGGTCCGAGGACGATCGCTTTTTGGCCGGATGTCGGATGGCGTCAATCTTTCGGAGCAGCCGCGAGATATCCAACAATCGAGGCCGCCTGGAAGAAGGTGGCAAAAAGCTGGTGCGCGAAAGATAACGCCGTGTCGGCTGCACCTTCCCATAACTCCCACAAACTGTGACCTGCAGCCGTGATGTTTGGTGATCCCTACAGCTGCTAGCAACTTAGCCCCATACCGACAGCCGCGTAACCGCTTTATTGCGTGGAGCCCCACCCGAGATCGGACGCTGGCCCTGGTGAACCGCGAAGAAGGTATGCAGGAAATCTTTGGCTGCAGCTTGGGGGTGAAAGAACGCGCGAGGCCTGCTTGCTTTGGGCTGGATGTCTTGGATATATAAGGTTTTTAAGGTTTTCTCCAAAGGTGGACGTCTAGGGCGCACATCGGGTGTGTGTTTTTGCGCGTAACTTCGGCAGATGGGGGTTCCGTAACTGCAGTCCAGCTGTGTCCAGGACTGTGTGTGGTGGCTATTGGCCCAGATCACCTCGATACGGGTAGTGGCCAACGGGATCAGCGTTCAAGGGTCCATGTTTTGCAACGAAAGCTGCGTTTCATTCCTTTGTTTTTGCATGCATGCTGACTTGGTGAGTGGGCCGACACGCCCACACGGCGCTCGATGATGTTCTTGTACACCCCCTCTTGCCGTTGTCTGGAGTTGGGGTGTACTTGTGCTTGCTGGTGTACAATATTGGCTGCTACTTCTCGGCCAGATCGTGGGTTCTTTCTCCTCGCGAGTGTCGTAGGTGTGGAGGCGCCGCACTGGCGTGCTGGCACTCTGTCCTCCACAGTCACTTTTTTTGCGTCTCGTGGAAGTGTTTACCAGCACTCCAGGCACGTTACAGGGCCCGGGGTACCTTTGCGAGCTGCAGTTACAACTGCCAGGGCAGCTGTGGCTTCGATTGGGGTTCCGTTCCTGTTGCCCCCGGCGACCTTTGTGCCGGCGTTAGTACCTTTTTGTCATGGCCCAGATCAGATTTCTTCCGTAACGGGTTTATGTCCTAAACCACGTCGAACCATCGCGTCCTTGGGTTTGTGCAGTTGCCGAGTTTGTTTCTAAGTGCGTGTTTGCCCTTTTTCGCCTCTCCCATCCAGTTTTTCTCCTCGTGATTGCGGCACACCTCAACACCCTGCGTGTGGACCCGCCCCTCTGCACATGCTCTGGTTCTTATCGCAAATTGGCCGCCTAAGTCACCTCCTTGAAGCCAATATGGCTTGCATATATTCTGATCTGTCCCTATGCTTTCCCTACAGATATTTACTGAGGATCAGCGCTTCGGGAGTCTGTCTGATCTGAGGGGTTTGAAAACGCGGCGTTTATGCCCGTGTGGACTTCGACGGCCGAATGGAGCACTACAACGTGCTGTTGGAACACCACACAATAATCAAGAACCCTGTGAAGGTGACTGCCGTTGTACAGTTTGCCTTTGTCTGCTGGGTGGCTGTGCCATTCACGGGTGGCCCCAGTTTTTGAACCTTTTGCTTCCATGTGGGCGGCAGTTTCAAAGTCCCTTTTGCTGCAGATTGCGCGAGAGGCTCCAATGAAAACTCCCAGCACTGGCCCCAAGTGCTGCGCACAGTGTGGCACCACACGCACGCCTCAGTGGAGGGAGGGCCCACTGGGTCCAAAGACCCTGTGCAATGCATGTGGGGTCAAGCGCGTCCGGCAGATGCGCAGTGTGCAGGAGGGCAAGCGCCGCTCACCAGCCACACCCAAAGCCACACCTCCTTTGCCTGTCAAACAGGTGTGTGTGCCCCTCAGCCAGCTTGTCTCATTTGCATATGGTCTCCACACATATGTACCCACTACTAGTTGGTTTGACGGGTGTGTGTTGTGAGTGTGTGTGCACAAAAACTGAGTTTGCGGTTTGCGTTACAGCAGATCTCGTCAGAGCCAGAGCAGTCCATTTCAGTACCGGAGGCGCCAACGCCAAAGGCGTACGAGGGCTCGGCTGTCAAACGGCCCATGCGGAAAGCAGCAGCCAAGGCAGCGGTGCGGACAGCTGAGTTTGCGACAACGGGGGACTGGCCACACGATGACGAGCAGAGCGAGACAGGCCTGAGGGACTCAGACTCCAGCACAGACTCGGTGAGTACTGTGGCTGTTCATATCTGCAGTGTCACCTATGGGAGTCCTCTATTGAGAGGCTGGTTCAACCGTTCTAAAAGTGTGTTTTGGCTGAGATTTGAATATGCTTGCCCCGCTTTGCTGCAGGGTGCTAGCCATCCCAGTTCAGACATGGCTGAGGAGATCAACTGGGCACCACAGCTCCCCTTCCAAGACGTGCTGGCCCACCCAGCAGAGCAGGGCATCGACGAGGCCTCCATCGCTGCACTTAATTTGCTGTCCATATCCTGCCGGAACCTGGCCCTGAAGCGGGCCGACACAATGGCAGCCCTCCCCATGCTGCACACAGACACTCAGGCAGCCAGCAATTTTGACTTCCGTCAGATGTCAGCCAGCACTCTGTCAGCCATTGCCAACTCTGCCCTGAAGAGTCAGACCCATGAGCAGGACAAGTTGGTTGGCAGGCTGGCTGAGGTGCTGAAGAGCATGCCAAAGCCAAAGCTGTCGCAGCTGTCAAAGATCAAGGCTGTGTTGGACTCGAGCATCAAGGAGGCCTCGGCGGCAGACGCTGCTGTTGCATCGTATGCCAAGGTGCTATCCCAAGCAGCTATCCATGCGTCGTCTGCTATCCAGGTGATTTTTTAGGGAATTTTTCAGGTTGAATGTCTGCTGCTATGCATGATTTGCTTGCTGATTGGCTGTCCATTTGCTGTGCCTGGGCTGGTCAGGCAGGATTTTGACTTGTTGTGCTGAAGGTTTTGGCTGTATTTTTGCAGGTGCTGGCAATGAAGCAAGCAATAGCCATCAAGGCTCGCTCGTCAGCATACTCAGCAGCCGTGGAGCTGCACCAGTTCATGACGGAGGTTGGTGCCGAGTATGGGATCCCCGCAAGGTCCTTCAAGAAACGCAAGTCTGCCCTCCCCCCTTCGGCCAGTAGCCAGTAATCATTCGCAGCATATGGATGGTACCTTACAACGGTTCCCTTCCAACTAACAAAAGCAGCTCTGATCCGGTGCATCTCTTCCTTTGGCTATGAACTTTATTGTTGGAGCTCGACATGGGATGCAGCTGACGCGGCTGCTTTGTAGTTGGAAGCCCAACGCACGCCAGTGAGTCAGTAGACCGCCCAGCCTTCGCCCAGCCCTTGCCTCTGCCACAATAACACCTAGTGGCCAACGTACAGCCAAATTACGGTTGCAGGCCGAGTATTTTGTGCGTGCGAGTTGGGCTTCATTAGTCTGTACCATGTTTTTCAGCTGGGCCAGTCAGGTTTCATGCCTACAGCTTACAGCACTGCAGTTTAGGATTAGTTTGTAGTCATGGCGCAGTCGTGTACATGTTTGCCTGTTAGAGTCAACTCTGCGATTTCAGAGTTTATTACTTAGCACGCAAACTGCTCCACCATGCCGAGCACTGAGTTATTTAGTATACCATTGGGACATAGGGCTGCATTGTTGTACCCCAGCACTGTGTTTTTGTGCTGGGGGCTGGTTTTGCTGCTTTTTTCAGCGCAGACAGTTCACACCCCTTCCCCTACTCAGTTTTTCCGTTGTACACTAACAAACCTTGTCGCCTGCTTCTGGTGCAACAAATACGTTGCACAGAAGCAGCAGTTTTCGATGGTTTGTTTCTCGCCATCACAAGTTTGGAAGCCTTATGCCCATAGTTGGTTGACAGCCTGTGCCCAAGTTAGGTGCACATCTTCTCAACAGCTTGTTCCAACGAACCCCGAGGACCTTTACCCTTGTGCCAGGAATTACCTGGTTTTTGCCACTGTTGGAGCGAGTTGAATTTCTCAGCTGCCTGATATGCAGTAGGTTCTTTTGGTGCAGTACTGCATCACCTCTTCTCTTGAACTGAATCCCTTTATTTCCCTTGCCGTGTTACTCAATTTTTGTGTTGGCCCTGTCACGTTTTAGTGGCAGTGCCAAAGTTGACCCACGCCCAGTTTTGTGTCGTGAATTTGCCTCGGGTGGTGCGGTTGACAGGTAGCGCGGCTGAGGCAATACTGAGTGCGTTACAGCCATGTTGCTGTGTGGTCCAGGGACTGCTCGAGTTGGTTTGTCCCAGCTTGTTTTTCGGGGTCTCAGCGAGACTAGCTAGCCACACCCCTTGCCAACCCCCCTACTTGACTGAGAGTACAGTGTTCCACGTGTTCTTGGCTTGGCAATAAAAGCATTATGTATAGTATGGTTGCCTTTTGGACGACCCAGGGTGCGCCGCTTTGCGCGTATGCCCTGCAACAGTTGTTTATCTGGACAACGGGAGGGGACTGTTTTGTTTCACTTAGACTAGTAGGTATTAGCTACGAGTTGCTTTCATGCTGCGCCAAATAGATATATTTGTTTTTCTTCAGTCCCCTCACACAGGGTGCCATGGTTGCAAGGTTTAGGGCTCCACTTACTGGCTTTGTCACCGCAAGTTCTGCGGGCGTTTACGGCACTGTCTCAAGTGCAACCAGACATCAGGGCATGGCTGAGAGGTAACCTCATGGCTGAGAGGTAACCACAAGTGTTCTAGCTATGCGTGACCTAATTTAGAGCAACTCTTAATCAGGCTTCCAAAAAATACTTTGTAATTATGTAACACATGACATGCCTGGCAATTTACTCCCAAGTCCAGCTGAGTCCAGCAACTGCTGCTCGGTGGTTGCCAAAGTGTTCTCGAGTATGTCACCCTTGCACAGCAACCACAAGAAACGTTTCTTGGCTCAGCCGTCACATCTTTCAGCGAACCCAGGCCATGGGCCAAAGGGGAGGGGGGGGGCGTCACAGAATGCCCACACTGTCAAAGAGTATGTTGCGGCATGCCCACTAGTGTGGGGGAGTGCTACAGACAGACAACGCTGACAAGTTATTACCCCCTTGCAAGTGTCCAGTGGCAGTGAATTGCGCAATGCGCCCATAAATTTCAGGGGCAGTATGGACAGCGAGCGGTTGCTGGTTTACTCAGATTGCTTGACATAATCAATAGCCAGCTTGCAGATCCCGGTCATGCTGGTCTCTGGCCCATATACCTCGATCGGTATCCCAATCTCCGCACCCAAAGACCTCATCATAGCAAGGCCGGTTTGGTAGTTGGGGCCTCCCCTCCGCACATATATATGCATTTTTGCAGCTTTAATGGCCTCCGCCTTTTCCCGCAATGCCTGGATGATGCCCTTGAAGGTTGCTGCCACGTCAGTGAAGTTGGCTATGCCACCACCAATCAGCAGTGCCCTGCCCCGGCCATCTGGGTTGGCTGTGGCGCAGTCCAGCAGAGTCCTTGCAAACAAGTATGTCTCCTGCGACAGCCAGGCAGGGAGCTTTCAGTGCAGGGTTCACCTCACTGCTCACAGATGCTGGTTGCATATTGCAGCTCAAAGGTGTTGCTCTCAGGTGTTGCTTACACACAGGTGTTGCTCACAGGGTTGCAGCTCATTCCTAGCAGCTGCAGGTTGAACAAGGGCAGTGAGGAGCAGCAGACACTCCAGGAGAAGGTCCTTACCTGCGTGTTAGGCCCCCCACTGTACTCAGCATAGTTGCCCAGCTCAGCGGCATACCCCAGGTCACCCACGGTGTCCGCATAGATGACACTGGCGCCCCCTCCAGCCACCATGGTCCAGATGCGGCCCTTGGGGTTCAGGATTGACAGCTTCAGCGAAGCCCCTGTCTGCTCATCCAGGTCCTTGACGTACTTCTCTGCTGAGCTCAAGTTCCTGCCAAAGGGCAGTGGGAACTCGATGTCGCCCCACTTCTTGGCGGTCCGGAAGGTTGCTGTGTCGTCCAGCTCTCCCCGCATGTCCAAGGGGAAAGGGAACCCATTGGAGTCCAGCGTGAAGGGGTTCATCTCCATCAGGCTGAAGTCCAGGTCTATGAAAACCTGTGATGGGGGAGGTTGGCTTGCTGCAAGTAGATTGGATGCACGGCTGGTGGTTCCCTTGTGCACAGCCCTTTAAAAGCGTTTGTAACAACCCTTTACATTGTTCGTAACAAAGCCCAACACAGCACGACAAGTGCAACAGGAGTGCATCCCTGCAAGGCCTCGCATACGGCATGTGCTGCCTGCAATGCGCATGCAGACCGTGGGTGCATGTTTTCGACACCCAACCCCCAACTAGAGTTAAACTCCAGCAGTGTACCACGCACCTCAAAGGCAGCGGAGATGAATTTCTCCATGGGCGTCCGAAGCTCAAGCGGCAGCGTGGAGATCAGCGGGGCAAGGGTGTCGCTTGAAACTGGGGCCAGAGTGGGCACTGCGATGGCCTTCACCTTGTCCCAGTTCTCCTCGATATCCACGCCGCCAAACTCCGAAAAGCTGATGTCGTAGCCCTCGCTGTTGGTCTGGATGGACAGGTAGAACTCCTGGTCGTGTGGCACGAAGGGCTCGATGATGAAGGTGTTGACGGGCCCTGCCACTCCACCAATCTCCACCACCTTGTTCATCCGAGCTGTGATAAACTGCTCTACCTGGTTGAAGTCCAGGTTCAGACCCACCAGATCATGCTTGCCACGCTTCCCGAAGAGCATGTCAGGCTTGACCACCAGCTTGGTGGAGTTGAGCCAGGCGTTGGCATCCAGGAGCTCGGTGAAGTTGGTGCTTTCCTTGACTTGGGCGACGTTGAGCGGCAGCTGCAGCCCCACCAGGCGAAGGATGTGAGCCTTGAGCAGCCTTTTCGAGTCATACTCTCTGATCTTCTTCTTCGCCATTGTGCCTCAGACTGTAGAGCACTGACTAGGACTTATGCATGCATGTACCAAGAGAGCCCCTTGCAATAGGTCACAAGCACAGGGTACGAGAGGTCCACTGCCTCCAGAAACGTCCGATTTAGCTTTAAAAATAGGGCGTGGCTACAGAAGGTATGCTGTATAGGTGTACCAGCCAGTTCTGCTCCTGTATTGGCAAGGGGAGGATACCCAAAAAAGCACCCTAGCTGCCACCTTGCAAGATCATGCCGAGGCAGCAGATCTGGAGCCTCTATCTGTCCACAAGCACTGCTATATGGGTCAACCACCCAGTTTGGTGCCAACCCTGGGAGGTTTGACACAGGGCCAAATCATTTGCCCAAGCAAACTGCTGTGGGTACTTTTGTGCCGCTCACCCAACCCCCACAGGGAAGAGCATGGTCACATATTTTTGTTACAAGTATGCATTCAGTAGAGATGCAACAACTGTTCCAGATTTTACAGTGTAGCTCAGCCCCAGGTTGCAGCGTGCTGCAATCGTGGCAGCGCTGTTGCCAACCCCGCACCACCATGCAAACTCCTACCATATGTAATTGCACAGCGCAGCGAGCCTAAGCAAAATGATGTCCTAACACTCCTACTGTAAGTGAAAATTGCTGAGCGCAAACCAAAAAAAAGCCCAGTTGGCACGCTCTGCGCAGCACGCTCTGCAAATGCCATGCACTGCGAAAGTGACTTGGCTGCTCAATATACTTAAGTGCAGTTCGCGTGCAGGGTGCCTAAATACTGCTCCCAGTGTTGAAACACGCAACCTCGTCCCATCAATCCAACACCCTCACTACTGAGGCAGGAACCACAACTGCATCAATCAAGCTGGGCAAACCCTCAGCTTGCTGCCACCGCTCTCTATGTAAATCCGTTCCACTGCAAATCCACAGCAATGGCTGACTACTGCGGCACCCAGCAGATGGAAAACCCAGGAGGCACAGGACTAAACAGGGGATGTGCAGGTTGTCGAGGGGGAAGAGGAAAGCCCATAGAGCATGGAAAACACAGGGCACATCTGCAAGTCATCCATCACCGGCAGCGATACTTGCCACTACACCCCAATACACCACATCGCCCTGCCCCACTGCCGCCCCTCCATTCCACGCTCAATGATGGAATCTACATCACGGTGCCATCGGCAATCTCGGCGTTGCGCAGCACCGTCACGATCCCCGAGCGGATGTAGAAGCCCTCGTCCTCGCGGTTGGCCTCGTCGATGCCCTCCTTGTTCACGATGGTGCAGTTCTTGCCGATGCGCGCGTTCTTGTCCACAATCACGTTCTGGATGAGGGAGTTGGCGCCAATGCCGATGGGCACCCGGCCGGCGGCAAACAGCGTCGCCCGCTGGTCGTCGCTCTCGTAGTAGTCGGCCCCCATGATCATGGTGTCCTGCGCGGGGATGCAAGTAATTAGTGATTATAATGGTCATGGTGCCCTGCCCGGGATGCATGCGTCAGCTCGTGTGCGCACTGGCCATGGTACAGCAGGTGGCGGGTCGCATTCAATTTGCCACCTAGCCATGATCAGGAAATTATCACCCTGATCAGCAATCTCACTGAACAGCGTGAATTTTACCACTAGACGCCTGGTTCATATGCATGCACCAGTACTGTCACCTCCAATCCGGCGTTTCAGCGGTGCACTTGTTTGCACCGAGAAACCGTCGCCTGGCAAGAACCCAATGCGGCCTGCTGATTGAAATTGTGCCCTGTGTAAATTAACCCCACGGTATATGCACTTACCCGACCTTATGATGCACTATAATGCCATATTTTGCATGATGCCGTCACCCATGCCGCAGACGTACCCGATTGGGCTTGTGGGTTTACTCCATGGTATATCTCCCACCATAGACGCACAATAATGACCCATTTCTGGCATCAAAGCACACGTACCCTGATTGTGCAGCCGCTGCCGATGCGCGACCTGAGGCCGATGATGGCATTCTCCACTGTGCACGACTCCAGGAAGGCCCCGTGGCTGATGATGGCATCGGTGATCTTGCTGTCCACGATCTTGGCAGGGGGCAGGAAGCGGGGGGAGGTGTAGATGGGGGTGGCGGGGTCGTAAAACTGGAAGCGGGGTGGCTGCAGCAGGCAGGAAAACGCAGCGTGGTCAGGTTTCACTGCTGTCCTAGCTTTTCATATGCATGCTGGTGCATGGTACCTAGTCATTTGTGCTGTGGTAGCTGTGCTCACACAGAGAGTTATGTGCACTGCTCCAAAAACATTACATAGACATTGCTAGTGGTCACCAACCATGAGATTTCCAGCTGATTTCCATGCACATTCAAGGTTGGATCGCAAGACAAGGAGGCATCTGCCAGGTGACCACGCGCAGTCCCTGCTGTAATAGCGCCAGGTAATCCTAAACCCTAAACACCCTACACCCTAAACCCCTACAACAGTACCTGCTGTGTGAGCGCCAGGTTTGCCTCGAAGAATGACTTGATGGTCCCAATGTCCTCCCAGTAGTCGTTGAACAGGTAGCCCATCACCCTGCAGCAAGCAAAAAATAGCCATCAGATCAACAGCCAGATTGGAGATTAAATGGCGGGGCTGAAGTACGGAAGTAGCACGCACACGCATCCGATACATGGATGGTCATTGTGTCAAACTGGTTAGGACAACCATGGAGCTGAGGTTGTAGATGACAGGAGGTGATTCGGTCCATGTGGCATTGATACATAGCAGACGCAAACCAAGCAATTTCACTGCTAGTACTTGTGATGCACAATATACTCCCCTGCACAGCCTGCTCAAGAGACCGCAGGCATGCAAATGCATCCAGCGCCTTGCAATTGAGTGACCCAGCATGCGGGTTGCAGCTGCGCGCTCTGGCCCCGCAATTGAGTGAGGCACAGCATGATTATTAGCGTACTTGTGGTTCTCTGCCGCCAGTGGGATGATTTCCCCTCCAAAGTCGTTTGCGTCTGGGTATGTGTCCTTCAGCAGCTCCACCAGCAGCGACTTCTTGAACACGTAGATGCCCATGGAGGCGATGAAGGGCTTGGTCTCAGCCTCCTCGGCGGACAGGCCTGGAGCAAGGTGTAGGGTTTAAAATGCATGCCTGGATTAGGGTCTACGGTTAAGGGTGGCGGCGATGAAGGGCTTGGTCTCAACTCCTCGACGGGCAGGCCTGGAGTAGGGTGTAGGGTTTAGGATGCAGTCTTGGAGTAGGGTGTAGGGTGCAGGAGTAGGACTCAACCTTGGCGCCAAGATCGCACACCCCAGGGTTCATTTTTGGATTTTTGTGTTTGTACTTGGACTGCTTGGCACCACATGTACAACATATACTGCTAATTTTGGCTGTTTTGCTGTTCTGCATGAAACCAACCGTGGGTGCTGATTTGACACAGGAGGTAGCCGTTGGCAAGGCGCATTCACGCACGCAACTTGTTTGATGTGGCCATAGGCACAGCGGTGCATGCCAGAGCAATTGGCTGACATGACGGTTGGGCCACGACGGTTGGGCCATCCAAACATATACATGACTCATGTAACATGAACTATGAAGTATGGCCCATGAAACTGCTTGTTGCGTAAAATGTACTCTGCATTAAAAGTTTAGGATAGAACTGCCTGGGCCGATCATGCGTGGCTGTCAGCTGACCTGCTTGTGTTGCTATCTAACCAAATGCCTTACCCAGGATTGTTGTGTCCACCTTCATGGCCTCCAGTGCATCACCCTTGGGCTTCTCAGCAAAGTCCTGCAGAACGAATGGGTTAAGGTTTCTCAGCAAATGTCGTGCAGACTAAATGCGATCCATGGTAAGGCGCCGTTCTCATACACATCTTCGAGTGCAAAAACATGCACACCAGCAGCTTAGCCAGCGTCTCCTTGAGCGCACACAGCAGCCCAGCAACAGCAGCAGGATGCCCAGTGCTCTGCAGGATTAGGATTTCAGATACAGATTTTAGGGTACTATAAACGTCGGTTGCTGCCACAGCAGGCGAACACCTTGATGCGGCCCTCGCCGTCGATCTTCATCAGCCCGAAGTCCGACGCGCGCTCAAAGTCCACTGGCAGGCAGCCGATGGTGATGTCTGCGCCTGTGGCCCTGTGGTGCTCCACAAACTTGGCGTAGTCCATGCGGTACCTGGGAGCAGCAAGCCAGCGCGGCTCAAAATTTGGCGGGAATGCAAGTAACCGACCAGCGCGGCTCTAAAATGTGGTGAGTGGGCCAGCAAATGGCCAGCCCACATCCTAAACCCTTAGCACTGTGGTGCTCCACACACTTGGCATAGTTCATGCGGTACTTGCACACAGCAGGCCAGCGCGGGTCAGCGTTGGCGGGAATGTATACAACTTTCCCGTCAATGGGAGTGTACCCACGCAATCTGTACACTTCCATTACAGAAGCTACTAAAGGTAAGTGACCAGCGCGGCTCAAAATGCTACGAGTGGGCCAGCGCACGGCCGCTCGCCCACTCTGCATAAAGGGTTGGTCCTGTGCGGCAGGGGTTGCGCACTGCATTGTTAGGTGCTGCTGGGAAGGGCATGCGCCCTTTCCTCAATGGTCCACTACTTCCACTACTTTCACTACCATTACGCACCCCAACCCTCATGCTTGCCTGCCTGCACACTCGAGCTTTGCGCGCTGCATCGTCGGGTGCAGCTGCGCAGATCTGGATGGTACAGATGCACGCGAGCATGAGGTTGGGAGGTACGTACTGTTAGGGGAAGTAGAGGACAGGGGGGCCACTGAACAAAGGGCATCAGCGCACACCCCGGTGTGCATGTTCTCACCCCACATGCCCTTCCCTTTGCTAACTCCCCTTCTTCAATTAGCGCGCATGTGCAAGGACAGGCTCGTGTGTTTTTGTATGCGTGGGGGTACGTACAAGTGGTCGCCGGAGAGGATGACAATGTCCTCTATGCTGCGGTTCTTGATGTCCTCAAACAGCCACGCGTATTGCCTCACAGCATCTGCTGTACCCTGGAACCACTCCTTGTCGGTGGGTGTCTGGGTCGCAGCCAGGACCTGGCACAAACACCACACAGGAGGGTATTGAGGCCCAGTGGTGGGAACCCCTGTGGCATGTGATGTGCAACCACGCCCCACGTGAAAGCACAAACACCGGGATTGGGCCCCAACTGGAAGTGCTATGGATGCTCAGGATCCACCTCAGCACCTTCAACCAGTTGCACCCCTAATCCTCTGCATGCTTTGGTTCCCTCAAGAAATGCAGCCCGCACATTGCTGTTTAAGGCTTAGGGTTTGGGGTTAAGGAACAGCACACATGCCTTTAAGCAGACCTGCATGCCACCCCTAGCTATAGCTAGCTAGCTGCCCGCACCTCGACAAACCCATCCCCAAACTTCACCCCGCTGCCAAAGTTGTATGTCCTGGCCAAGTGCCGGTTGAGCGAGGTGGAGTTGAACTGCGTGAGGATGTAGATCTTGTTGATGCCGCTGTTGATGCAGTTGCTCATGGGCACGTCAATCAGGCGGTAGGCGCCACCGATTGGCACAGCGGGCTTGGCGCGCTGCTTGGTGAGTGGGTACAACCGGGTGCCGGCACCGCCTCCCAGGATGACAGCTGCAGAATTAAAGCACGTTTGGACTTGTAAACAGCTGACTCAAGTGTGGGGAAGGATGGCTAGGATGTGTGCCCACCCAATGCATGGACATACATACTCGTTTTGCAAGCCAACAACACACCCACGGATGCATTGCCATGGACTAAAGCTGTAGAAGCTGTGATCTGGTAGGTATTGATTGGGTTGCTGATCGCCCAGGTGGCCAAAAGGCGTGCACTGCCGTTTGCTGCCGAGAGCTTCCCACCTGCTGCTGAGGTGGCGATGTTCTTCACGTTTGCTGAAGCAGGGGTTGTCTTCTCGACAACTGCTTGCACCTGCAGGCTCTGGCTGGACCTGAAGGAAACAGCAACCGGGTTGTAACCCGCGCTAGGAGTGTTGGGTATTGGGCACAAGGCTCAATGTGACGGTAGCATGCATATCCCTTCAGGATGCAGAAGAAGGAACGGCGACGGAACTAGCAGGCCCTGAGATCCTGTTCTACAACACCCCGCCACAACTGCTGATACAGGAGTTAAGCAGGGTGATCTGCAGGTCTTCACATCCGCACACAGGCTAGGAGGGCATACCTCTTTGGTGCGTTTGTGCGGGGCATGCCAACCTTGGCGCCAGCCATGGACCTGCCATATCCGGGCAGCTTTGGCGCACTGCTGCCGAAGCAACGTGTGGAAGACATCCTTGGAGCTACGCCAGCTGCCTGGTCGGCAGCGAGCTGGAATGTGGCGCTCATCGAAGCTGCTCAGTACCACAGCACACTTTGCCTGCTGGTGGGTTGATGCGATAGGCAATGTGGGAGCCGGCAAAGGTGGCAGGCGCTGTCTCACATGCAAGTGTTCGATCACAAGCAAACCGGGAGGATGCTCAAACTATGTCTGCGTTGCAGCGTATCATCCCGTGGACCTAGGCAAAGCCAGATGCCATTCTATCGCAAGCGCAAGGAGTGAAGTGCAAAATCTCGGTCCAGTCACATGCAGATCTTGCAACCCCCACATGTGCATCCCGAGCATTCTCGCCAAGAACACACATTTTGTAACCGTCCCAGGATTAGGGTTGAGAACTTTTGAAGCCCTGTAATTGTGACCCCAGGACTGCATTTCTGTTGGTTTGACGGTGGCATGGTGTAGTAAAAGGTAAATTTGCATGCTGCACCACAGCCAGGTCGAGACCAAAAACAGGTTTCTCAGCTGTATTGAACTTGGTGCACCTCAATCACCTGGCTTTTAATTTGAGTGGAAATCTCGCCCTACTGCTGCCGCACACCACAACTGCTCCTGGGCTATGCAGCTTTAAAACAGCAGTGAATAGTTCTGACATGAAACGAGAAGAGCTGAAACCGCAAGGTGGTGCTGGGCAATGCCCGCAAAGCAACCAGGCAAACCTAGCACATCAATGCCAGGAAGTGCAGGTTCTGGTGATTGTGAAGTCAGTGATGTGATTTGACCTGAACCTGATGGGGCATGGTGTGGCACGGCTAGGCACAATTCCCATGGCATTCCTTTAGCAAAGGCGGAGTGTCTTTGGAAAGGCTTTATGTTTAAACTTGGAAAATCACCACCATTTCTCATACCGCATCTGGTCTTGTCGCAATCCCAGTGTTTCCAAATGGGCTGCCATGCTGTCAGTCATCTCAGGAGGGCCACACAGGAAAGCAACAATGTCGCTCAACGTGTGGGTAATTGCTTCTGTGCTGGCACCATTTGTGTGGGTGTGTGGCTCCGGGCTTGCAGCGCCAGATGTGGTCGGCTCAGCAGGCGCGAGAGAGGGTTGTTTTTGCTTTGCTGCGCCATTGCCATGTGCCAGTTGGCGTTCCAGCAGCTCTCCCAGGGCCTCCTCCACATCCTGCAGGATGCAGTATTTCCTTGGTGATGTCCACCATTGTAGAAGACCAGTTGACTGGTATGAATGCGGCTATACAGTTACAGTTACATGCGAGGAATGCATCCACCGGCAGTAACCACACGCAATGCATTCCTGTCCAGCACAATACTAATGCAGCTACCTGCGTTGAGTACACAGCCATGTACCCAGCAAAAATGCCCACAATGCTGAACTGGTGTGCTTTATGCCAGAGGCTGCCCACTTTGCCTGCTGTACATGCAACATGCAGAACACATGCCCCAAGGCACATGTCAGTGCAGCACGTCACATGGGCTTGTCCACCAACAAGCACATCACAGCTGACAGCATCGGGCGCACCTCAATAGTGAATCGTCCACCGCTCACCCCTGGCCACTTGCCCTGGTCATGGTCTTGGGGCTCAGCCTGGGTGGCGCGAAGGTGCACGTGGATGGACCCTGTGACATGCACACCACATGGGGAGTGAATCCCGGCCAGGAGGATGGAACAGGGACACAGGGAGGGCGCACAGACGGCCGTACCGTTACATGTGGTGCATGCGTTTTACCTGCAATTGTATGTGTGGCTATGTAGGGTTTAGGGTTTAGGGCGCCGCATGCGCACCATGTGACTCCCTGCTAATGTCCAGAAGCTCCCGTCGGAATGCCAGCTCATCAGGGTGGGCGGCGGAGTACAACAACGAGGCCCGGAAGTGCGGGTGATAGGAGCCTGCACATGCATTGCCACAGTGCTCAATACCTGGCTAGCCGGCATACAAAGGGGGGCGCATGCATGCCGAGGGCATTCAAACATCTTCAATATCTTTCCCAGGATCTAATGCAGGATAATACATTGCACACCAACTCTCCGACCACCATGGTAATGCACCAGATGTCCATTTCAGCCGTGCATGCAGCCGTCCATGTGAGTGGCACCCGCCCTCAATCCTAGCTCGCACCAACCAATTGGATACACAATTGACAAGGAGCACGCACCGTTATCTGTGGAGCTCTCCCACGCGTGGCGCAGTATGGAGTAGATGGGTGTGATGCCGATGCCACCCGCCACCAGCAGCATGGGCCGCTGCAGGTCGCCAGGCAGCACATGGAAGGCGCCACCCACACGCACAACAACCTCGTCGCCAACCCGTGCCTGCAGCGTGCAAGGGGGTGTATGAGCATCGTGGTGTGAAACACACAAATGCATAGGCGGCAGCAGAATGGTAGCTTGTCCGTGCGCTGCAATGAGGCTGTGGTAGGGCATTGGACAGAGCTTGAAACCACTTTTGGCGTATACAGTAACAAACCACAGCATGGACCCTGTGGCATCATTTCAGAATGACCAAAACATGTGCACACATGTGGCTGTGCAGCAGCGCACCTTTTCATGCAGCCATTGACCCACAAGGTGCGATGAGCTGCGCTTGACTGCCAGCTCCACCACCCCTTCCCTTGCCAACTGGCGGGATGTCGAACAGATGGAGTAACCCCCAATTTTGTCGATGCCATCCACCCAGAAATCCACCCACTGACCAGGCATGAAGGAGAACATCTCCTTGTCCTGGACATCCACAACAGGAGTGGGTCATGGACAGGGTACATGACTGGATCTGAATGATGCAACGGGGTTGGCATCCCAATGTAAGCTCCATACTGGTTTATCCCTGTTCATCTAGGGTCTGCCACTCCATTTTCTTGCAGGCCGATTAACGGTTTAGGATTGGAGTGGCCCACATAGGTGTGTGGTGCTCTACCAAGTACTGAGCACGTCGGCATAACATTCTAATATTATGGACTTGAAGAGGCTGTGACAGGAGCCATGTTTTGCACTGGAAGTGACTGTGGATACTACCTTTACAACCCGGAGTTCAACCCGGGAATGTTTCCGATTTTCCATATCGCAGAAGGTGGCAAAATCAAGTTGGTGTGGCATGCCTTGTGTAACGCTGTCACCTACCACTTTGAGCTTGAAGTGCTTCACGCTGGGTGTCTCGTCATATACCTCCACGATGGTGGCTGGCACCTTGGGGGCCTGCAAACACATAGGAGGGTTTCTGTGTTACCCTTAGGGTTCTGAATTACTGTTATGATGCGTGCATAATGTGAGGCGGGCTTGTACTGCACCAGCAGTGGCAACAATTGTGGTGCACCAGGTGTTTATATGGTGTGATGAACACCTGAGTTGTTCCAGGACCAGGTGCGAGTGCTCTTTTGGGAGAGGTTGTAACGTCCCTGTGTGTATTGCACCCGCAGCCAGGTGGGCTGCCCTGATTATCAAGGGTCTTAAAGTTTTACATATTCAGGAATGTTGTGAGGCTTGCCCAGACAGGTCTGGGTGGGGTCACGGTGTGCAAGGGTGGTTCTACCTATGCCTGTTCAGTGTTGCTGAAGCGCTTTGCCAGACCGTCACTAGGCCTGCTCACAGAGTGAGGTGCAGAGGGCACAGGAGCGCACCTGGGGTTCAGTAGTAGAGGCCATGGTGCTGTGCTGTAGTCCCAGGATTTTCAGCAAAGGTAGCCCAAGTGGTGCTCCAGCTACATGCCGAGCAAGCAAGGGCAACAAGAGTGACCTACATAGACCGCTCATACAGCCATCTCCTGGCCAGGTTTGACCCTCTCACACGCTGCTTGAATCTTTCTATGGATTTGAAAGCGTATTGGTTCTCCCATAAGCTGCTTGCTTTCTAAGAAGGTAAAAGTTACGAGCTGCTTTCAAGCATCAAGATGCTTTGCTGAGCTTACAGATAGAGCTGCAAAAAAGTTGCAAGGGCTGTAGCGATCAGAACAATAAACGTGTACCTTGGATACACTTTTGAATATAGCTGTAAAAGGCGACACGAGTGGCCTGGCAGCCCGGCTTTGGCAAAGTGCTTTAAAACTTAGGAGTCAATATGCATGCATGTGAGATGCCACAAAGGAAGCACGTGGGCACACATGCGGCGCGCCCACAAAACAGGCCCACAAAACCACGTTTCGGTACAAGAATAGGTCGCACAGCAAAAGACGTTGTGGACTTTGTTTTTGCGTATCCTTTTTTACACCGTTTTAAGCACCCGGTGCCCAATTCTGGAGTGGCTGGTACAGTATAGGGTTCCGACTCTCGGGCTAGGTGAAAGAGGAGGGTTCACTGTATATTTAGGCGACGTCCTCGGTTGCGAGCGCACGTTGTTGCCTGCACTCGACACCATATACGATAGTGGGCGCTGGCACGTTCGTGTATAAACAAGTGCCGCAGAGGGCTACAGCTGTTCATTTCAGATCGGTTTCTGCATGCCACCATTGGAAGTCCACAGCTCTCAGTGAGCACTCAGCGAGCACCTCCGATACATACCCACAAGGCGGTGCCGCTAGCTTTCCACGATACAGATACACTGGCATAGAACACTATGTTGGAACTGAGGGAAGAGTTGCAGGACGGAAAGCTGGAGCTGTCATTAGGGGGGGCACCGCTTGGACTTGACTTGCACTCCGCCTCGGCCGCCGACTGGCAGTCAGCGTTGGAGAGGGTGGTACCTTGCTGCGTGGTGCTCAAGTGAGTGTTATATTACACGCCAGCGCCTTTCCATTCCCATCTGGGTCGGTGCATCCACGATGGGCATTTGCCACACTGCTTCGGCTAGCGTTGGCTCTTGGGGCGCGCTTGGACACACCCAGCAATGCTACCCTGGCTATAAAGTGGGAATGCAAGTGCTAGCTGACTTGCTTATGCAGAGTGGAAGGGTGCATGCATAGTGGGCAATGGGAGTGGCCCGCCCAGTGCCCCAAGTTTGGAGCACTGCGCTGAACGGGGTCAGTCATGCCCAGGGTACCTTTTCAAGGCCCCAGGATACTACTTTAAGGTTTCAGGGTACCTTTTCAGAGCATATGATACCCAATAATCCACTAACTGACTTGCTCTAGTGTACAGCGCCTGAGATGGTGTGGGCATGTGGGGTCTCTTTCCAGATACGCCTGTGATACAGTCAGCTAGAGAACCTCAATGGCATACGATACTGGCGCCTGGCAGCAGCCTGTAGAAGCCAGGGGGGTGTGAGGCTTGCGTGTGGGCCACCATCAGATCCATCCCACTCTGACCCCCGCATGTTGCTGTGAACCCTAAGCCCTAAACCCTAGCTATGTGCACGCAGGGTTACCCAGACCCGCGCGGTTGACACCGAAGCTGCCAGCTCCTCCTATGCCACCGGCTTCATAGTGGATAAGCAGCGGGGACTGGTGCTCACCAACCGCCATGTGGTGACTCCAGGTGATTGACCGCCCCTGGTTCAAGCATGCTTTATAGACCATCGCACCCTTTTCATGCTACAAGCGTAAATCATGCACGGCACTGGATAGATGACGCCAGCATGTGCCCAAAATGGTGGCATATGCTGTAAAATGCACAAATACGGTAGTGGCAACTCGCGGCTATTTTCCACTCATTGAGATATCTGGAGGTGATCCCCGCGATGCGATGAGATCCAGATTAATTTAAACACCACACACAACATGCGCACATGGGACACCCTACCACCCCCACCATCACCACCAACAACAACCCATTCAACTTGAGTCGAACCCACCACCACCACTCACCACCACCGCCTCCCCCCCAATTGCAGGTCCAATCGTGGCTGAGGCCATCTTCCTCAACCGCGAGGAGCTCCCTGTGTACCCCGTGTATTACGACCCCGTGCACGACTTTGGCTTTGTGCGCTTCGACCCCTCCAAGCTTCAGTTCATGGAGATTGGAGAGGTGCCGCTGTACCCCGATGGCGCCTCGGTGGGGCTTGAGGTCAGGGTGGTGGGGAACGACTCTGGGGAGAAGGTGCGGGTGGTGATGGTGGTGGACTGTGTAGGGTTTAGGGTTTAGGGTTTACTTTCCAAAGCCTTCATTGTAGTGTGAAGGTGCAATGCCAAGGGGTGCAAGTATCTCTGTGGTACGGCATGGCAATGCGCCTGCAACAAGCAGCATGCATTTGGAGGGTGGGTGTCTTGTAAAATTGTCATTTGTGATTGGCATACAAGCACGGGGAGTGCGTGCATGCGTGTGCAGTTAAAATTCTACGTCTTTTGACAAATGACCTTGTCTCTTTCTGACTCAGATCTCCATCCTGGCGGGTACGCTAGCGCGCCTGGACCGAGACGCCCCCCACTATGGGCGCAAGGGGTACAATGATTTCAACACATGTAGGTGGAACAAATGGGGCATGGCTGTTATTGCTGGCTGTTGCTTTGTCGTGGTCACTGCACATGGCGCTACCATGGCACTGATCTAGTGTCGCTGTTTCTAAGCAGTTTTCCTGGTTACTTGTCATCTATGCAACCTGAAATGGGTGTGGCACACTGTTAGTGTAGATCAGCATTGTCTATGTACTGCACCAGGCCCCTTGATCAAATGTATTGGTATGCATAGATGCATCACACAGAAAGAAAAGTTGTATCTGGTTGTATCTGCATTAACCCCGCATGTGGCTGTGCTGTAGTCTATCTGCAAGCAGCTTCTGGGACCAAGGGGGGGTCCAGCGGATCCCCAGTGATTGATTCCAGGGGCCGGGCAGTGGGGCTGAACGCAGGAGGGAAAAACAAGGCGGCCTCTGCGTATTACCTCCCCTTGACGCCTGTGGTCCGGGCTCTCAAGCTGCTCCAAGTACGTGCCCTAGGGATCGAGAAGGGGTTTGATATCGTTTACTACCAGTCAAATTTGTTAACATATTTGCATGGGCAATCAAGCTGCTCCAAGTAGACACCCTAGATCTAGTTAGCAGTTTCCCTCACCCTGCTTACCTTACAACACCTTCCCTTGGCACAGCAATGCAAGGACCCGAGCGATGTGTCTGGCCCCTGGCAGCAGCCCGTGATCCCCCGTGGGGACCTTCAAGCCACCTTCCAATTCAAGGGGTTTGATGACGTGAGGAGGCTGGGGCTCAACAGGGAGACAGAGGCCCTGGTCAGGAGCGCCATCACCCTGGAAAACCCTAAGCAAGGTATGGGTGCAGCAACAATGTAAAAGTTATACAGGGTGGCGACACAGCTTTCGTCGTCTTATTGTTTTAATATTGTTAACAGGGGAGCTGCTCAAAGGCGTTGTTCCCCGGGAGAGAGGGAGGAGGGGTGCCTTTGCTATCGGCCATGCATCCTGCATTTGGGTGTGCTCAAGGGTTGAAGCCTCGCCCAAAACCCTTGCCCAAAACCCTAACCAGCGCCTCCCTCCCCAGGCCTGGACAGCGGCAGCCTGGGCATGCTGGTGGTGGAGAGCGCGGTGCCCGGGGGACCCTCAACGGGGTATCTGGAGCCAGGGGACGTGTTGGTGCGTGTACAAGGGGAGGTCGTCACACACTTTCAGCCTCTGGAGCAGGTAAGCCCCACGCAGGGTTTCAGGGTGTCGGTTGGTATGCTATGGATCAATGTTATCTTAAAAAACAGCCCTGTCCTGGCACTGCTTTATATCATCTCTACCATACTAATTGTGTTGAAATGCAGGTGTTGGATGATCATGTGGCCAGGGAGGTGGAGCTGGATATTGAGAGGGGAGGGAAGGCAATCACCGCCCGCGTCAAGGTGGGTGGGGCTGGGAAGGAGGAACCACAAGTCGTGTGTGGCAGTGGGATAGGGTTTGAGGTTCAGGACTTTGATGTCAAGGTGGTAACACAGCCCTTGCTCAGGTGCGAGCCAGTCTTTTTAGGGATGCTGATTGGAATGGCCCATCTTGGGAATAGTCATTGTGCACGTTGAGCGCAACATACAGTGCAGAGTGGAGTACGAGCTTGTTATCTGCCACGATGTGGGCAACCTCCCCTGGCCAAGCTCCATACAGGAGCTGCTGTGCCTCCCACTTGTGCAAATTGGCACCCCCTCCCCCTGCAGGCGTCGATGGGTCCAGATAATGCCCCCGTGTCTCCCTTTCGTTTAATTTGACTTTCCTCCCCTGCAGGTCCAGGACCTACATGCTGTCACCCCCTCAGCATTTCTGGAATTAGCAGGGGCCTCGTTGCACCCCCTGTCGTACCAACAGGCACGCAACAACAAGGCAGAGGTGGGGCAGATCTACGTGGCAGAGCCAGGGTACATGTTCGGCAGGGCGGGGGTGCCCAAATGCGCAATATTGACGGGCCTGGCGGGGCACCCGACGCCGGATTTGGACACCTTTGCGGCGATCTTCAACAAGCTGCCGCATGGCGCGAGGGTGCCGGTGAATTTCTACACGTTTGCGGAGCGGCACAGGAAGAAGAACGCCATCCTGCACATTGAGAAGCGCTGGTGGGTTGGCAGGGCGTGGTTGTTGTGGCTGTGGCTGTGGCTGTGGCGGCGGCTGGACTAGTGCTCACTGCTTGCCAGTACTTCTATACCTGCCCAGTATATTTATTGCCCAGCATTTGTGTTTGGCCAGCCGCTTTCATTGCAGCAGCTTGTATGTCCAGCGTTTTTATATTGCCCTACATGATGTTATGCTGGTCTTCAATCGGTGTTACAATCCCCAGCTTGACACTCCACCCTCTTATGTTTCTGTCTTTGACGCGCAGGTATGGCCCAATGCAGTACTGGCAGCGCAATGATGCCACCGGCACCTGGCAACCCACCACCGATTTCCCAGTACCATATTGTTCATAACAGCATTTTTTTGTCCGGCATTTTATGTTTCTGTCTCCGGTGTGCAGGTATGGCCCCATGCAGTACTGGCAGCGCAACGACGCCAACGGCACCTGGCAGCCCACCACAGACTTCCCCACCAACCCCCCGCCGCTGCCCAGCTCAATTTGGACCCCCGCCACCAAATCTGCGCATCTGCCCCCCGCTGGAGCCGATGCGCGGTCGGAGGGCGGGACTGATGCTGACATGGCAACAGATGGCGCTGTGGAAGCTGGCGTGGCGCCAGGTGGCGGCGAGGCGGGAGGGTTGAGCGATGACGCGTATGAGGAGGTCATGCGGTGCTGCATGGTGCTGGTGGATGTCGACATCCCGCATGTGGGCCTGGTGGATGGGGTGCATTCCAGGTGAGCCAATGAGATTCCAGCAGGGTTATGCCTAGCTGCGCATGGTGGTAGACACGCATGTGCACCTTGCATACTTATACTTGTGCCATATCCATGTTATCCTTGCTTGGATAGTGTATGATAATGTATTATAATGGTGTGATCATTTTTTATTAATCGGTGACAAAGCAGCTCTGTACACAAGGATGATGTGTAATAATGCATGTTGCTCACATTCATGGGTAAGAATGAGGATGAGGTAGCTTCACCCCACTTCCAAAGTCATCCCCTTATGCTTCAACTGAGGTTAACCCCCTGTGCACCCGCCTTGCAGGAGCTTTGCAGGCAACGGCCTCATCGTGCACCACAGCAAAATCCTAGGGTTGGTGCTGGTGGACCGCAACACAGTGGCGGTGGCTGCGGGGGATGTGACCCTCTCTTTTGGCGCATTTCCGGAGGAGGTTTCGGCTCGTGTGCGCTTCCTGCACCCCCTGCACAACTTCTCGATTGTGTCGTATGACCCCTTGGACCTGTCGCCCCAGGTGAGCGTAATGTGACCCTAAACCCTAAACCCTCAACATCGGCCCACAGGTGACATTGGCCCATAGGCTATAGCAATTTGTATGGGATTTGCATTTCACTGGCTTGTGTTTCCAGTAGACAGCGCAGTTCAGTTTCAGGATCGTTCAAGTCATGACAATTCTTATTCTCGGTGATTGTTGGTATTGTTAAAGTCTGTTATTTACCTTGACCATCCCACCCCCCAGGCGAGGGCCCAGATCCGTACCGCCCAGCTCCTCCCCAATCCCCCCCTTGCGCGAGGCGAAGTGGTGCACCTGGCCGGACTCACCAAGTCCCTGCGCATCATGCGGCGCCAGTCCATCGTCACCACCGCCACCGCGGCAGTGTCGGTCAAGCCGGCGGAGGTGCCTCGCTTCAGGGCAGTACATGAGGAGGTGAGAGAGGGTGTAGAGTGTGGGGTTTAGGGTTTCAGTAGGTGCGGCGCTTCAGGGCGGTGCACAAGGAGGTGAGAGTGTATAGTCTAGGGTTTAGGGCGTA
This sequence comes from Heterotrichella gracilis, assembly GCA_032358255.1. NCBI lineage: Eukaryota > Xanthophyceae > Tribonematales > Xanthonemataceae > Heterotrichella > Heterotrichella gracilis. The sequence goes on from JAULBX010004998.1 coordinate 71,859, forward strand.
GCATCAAAACCCTAATCATGCCACCCTGACACCCTGACACCCTGACACCCCCAGTTCCATGGGACCCTTCTGCCACAACATTCTCAGCCGGTACCGCCGTGTAGATAAACCCTAAACCCTACCCACTACCCCCTCCCTTGGGCCACAGGTCGTGAAGCTGGACCACGACTTTGGCGCCTCCTTTTCTGGCGTGGTGACAACCCCCACCGGTGCGGTGCGTGCGCTGTGGGGGTCATACGCTGAGCAGGTGGACAAGGAGGAGAGGGAGTGGTGCGCGGGGCTGCAGGGCTACCTCATGGCGCCATGGGTGCAGGCCGTGCTGGAGCATTTGGAGGTACTAAAAACCCTAAACCCTATATCCTGAATATACGGAAGAAAATAGGGTATTCTTTGGCGCCATGGGTCCAGGCGGTGCTGGAGCATTGGGAGGTGAACAAATCCCTGCACATTCAACATCCCAGAATCGCCAAAAACCTGAACCTCGAACCCGTAAAATGAAACTCCCGTATTTGTAAATCGTTTGAACTCCAATTCCAAGTCATGATGGAACCGTTTCCTGACAAAGCATTGTGTCACCGCAACTAGTCATTGAGAGTGGCAACCTAGCGCATGCGCTGGCACAGCAAAAACACTTACCGACGCCCTGTTAGCCTACTGATACCTTCCCCCTCCCGTCCCGCCTGCAGAACAGCCAGGAGTACTGCGCCACAGGCAAACCGCCCACCGTGTGCACCTTAGATGCTGAGCTGGAGCCCCTGCAGCTGTCAAAGGCAGCGCAGTTTGGGCTGCCCACAGAGTGGGTGGATCGCCTGTACTCGCTGGATAAGGAGAGGCGCCAGGTGAGCCATATGTGTTGTTGCTAGGAAGTTGTTATTATGATCTGTTTGATGCACCAGACGCTACCCACCATGCTTTCCTGGTGCTGCCACATGGGGCCATGGCGCCGCCTGTTGACATGTCACAGTGACCACCTTTGCAGGCGCTGAGGCACTTGCAAACCCTTGTCGAAAACCCTGAACCCTAGATTCGTGACCCCTGTTCAGGGCGTAATGGTCCCCGCATTGAATCTCAAAAAAATTTTAATAAAAGCTATACTTTACACCCAAGAAAGACAGGATTGTGTGCTGCGTGCAGGTGATGCGTGTGCGCAGCTGTGTAGCGGGCAGCCATGCCTCCCAGGTGCTGCCAGATGGCGCCATGGTTTTGGCTGTGGAGGGTCAGCCGGTGACCAACTTTGCTGGCGTGGAGGAGATCATCGCAAAGGCCATGGCGCATGGCAAGGTGGGTGGTTTGGGGTGCTGAGTAAGGATTGATTGTTCATAAAATGGGCTGTTTAAGAGTGGGAGGTGATCCATCGATAAAGCAAGGCGCAGACAAGGTGGGTCTGGTAGGACAGGCATGGCAGGGGACGGGTCAGCAGGAAACGCTACATTTCCACTTGAAGATCCTTGTTGTAAGCACACAACAAAAAGAGAAAGACCGCCACATTTGCCCCAATTCTTGCAGCAGAAGGCAGGTGTACCTGTGAACCTCTCAAACTCCACCAAGGGTTTCTCCCTTTAAACCCTACCCCGTCCCTCCACAGGCGGCCAAAGCCCATACCCTCCCAGACGCGCTCAATGGCCCCGCTGCCAAGAAGCCTCGCACAGACAACGGCACAGCAAATGGCGCAGCCAACGGCACAGCCAATGGCACAGGCAACGGCGGTGCTGACGTGGCGGGTGACGAGGGGCGCCATGTGCGCGTGACCCTGTTCAACGACTCCAAGGTGGAGGATGTATTTGTGAGGCCAGGGGAGGAGGACGGCCTGGGGACGGACAGGCTGGTGCACTGGTGCGGGGCGCAGCTGCAGGCGCCACACAGGTGAGCTCGCGGGGCCTTGCGAAAATACCCAGGTTGTATGTATATGCTTGGGGTAACATCTGGGTACTATTGCTGCGTGATGTCAGGAAATGTCACATTCTGTGGGATCACAGGAGAAGAGGCACATGTATGCTCGGGTGGCCTTGCAAGCTTACATGCATATCATGAGAGGCCGGGTCAACATTAGCCTTGCAGCAATGGTTGTATCTTGACTCTGGAAAAGCATGCGTATATATATATACCAATTGTCGCTGGTGCACCTCACCCCAGCAGCCCACAACCCCCAGTGGAATGGGGTGTGTGTGGCTGATGGAGCACACAAGCTTTCTAACTACCCGTATTTTTTCCAATCTTGGCGCCAGCACCTATACTCCACGGTGTATTCCCCGCTTATCTGCAGGGCTGTGAGGGAGCTGCGGTACCCTGTGAGGGAGCCGGAGGGCGCCAGCGGGGTGTATGTGTCCAGGTGGCACCACGGCTCACCCTAAAACCCTAAAACCCTAAAACCCTGATCCCTCCCATTGCAGGGCTGTGAGGGAGCTAGGGTACCTTCCGGAGGGCGCAAGCGGGGTGTATGTGTCCAGGTGGCACCACGGATCCCCCGCGCACCGCTACGGTCTGTACGCGCTGCACTGGATACTGGAGGTCAACGGGGTGGCCACGCCGGATCTGGACACTTTCCTGCAGGTAAGCATTGATGCATTTTTGTTGATGCCAACCCGTGAGGGCTTATGAATATTGCTGTGGTCCATACCATGCATGAAAACCATGGGACAACTGTATTGTGTGCACTGCCATCAAGGCACCATTTGCTGCTTCAGGTGGCGTTGGAGTTCAACTTGTGGGATCTCCTGGATAAAGCTGTGGTCCATATCACCATGCATGTTAATGTGGATGTCTCAGACAACATTTGCTGCTGCTGCAGGTGGTGCGGGAGTTCAAGGACGGCTCACCGTGGATGTCTCAGACACCCTAACCTTTAAACTCTAAACCCTGAACCCTGAACCCTAAACCCTAAATCCATTTGCTGGTGCTTCAGATGGTCTGGGAATTCAAGGACGGCTCACGGTGGATGTCTCAGACTTCCTAAACCTTAAACTTTAAACCCCACACCCTAAACCCTAAACCCATTTCCGGTGCTGCAAGGTGGTGCGTGAGTTCAAGGACGGCTCCTTTGTGCGCCTCAAGGTGGTGCACCTCGAGACCACCAAGACCAAGGTGCTGTCGGTGCGGGTGGACCTGCGCTACTGGCCCACCTGGGAGCTGCGGCTGGACAAGAGGGCATGCGAGTGGAAGCGGGTGGAGATCCAGGGGCCGGATACCGAACCCTAAACCCCAAACAGAGGGTATGCGATGGGCAGCAGGTTGATATTCATGGGCCAGGGGCTGAGGCGTAAAGGGTGGGTTGAGGTGTAATCCTGAACCGTAAACAGAGGGTATGTGAGGGGCAGCGGGTTGAGATCCAGGGACCGGGGCCGGATGGGTGACGGGTGGTGTGGTGGAGAGGGGTGTGTGGTGGTGCGGTGGGTGGGTGGGTCAGGCGTGTACGCAAGCTTTTTGATAGGGTTTGGGGTTGAGTGGCGCATGCTGGCGAGGGCGGGGTCAAGACTTTGGCGGGCGGGGCCTGGCGGCGTTTGGCAAGGTTTCTATGTGTATGTGGTTATCTATAAATATATTCTGCGTAAGTCCATATTTTATGGGTTTCATGTGCAGTAGTACATCGGGGGAAAAGAGTGTTTACGAGAAACGGATTGGTCAACAGTCTTGTACTTAATTACTTGCAGTGCGCGTGCTTGGATCCTATTGGTATCTCCTTTGCAAATGTGTCCCTGCAATTAAAAATTTCGATTGCAAATTATGTGTTTTTACGAGGCAACCCCCTCACTGGCATCCTCTTGCAGGCCTATTGCACGCATATAGCATGCAACATGACGCAGGTAGTACGCATGTCTCATGGACAAGTGTTGTATAAGTAAAGTTTTCATCCAGGGAGAGTTTGTAAAAGGGTCAACGATTTGCATATGTTATCTGCAACAAGGACAATGTCATGTCATGCCTGTTTCATGAAGTGCCAATTGGGACTTTTCCCTGCAGTGCACTGCGTTACATTACCCAGTACAGCATCTTAGAAGGTGGTTTTAGCCACTCTTTTTACCACACAGAATGCTTTATGTCTTGATTATGTTGTGGACTTTGCGTAATTTAATATGTGTCTCAGGGCAATGAGACAATGTTGGCTTTGAATGGCTTTTACTGTAAATGTAGCTGTAAACACTCTTCACATGCATTGCGACGATGTTCAACATTCTTGAGGAGCAGATAATTTGGATTCAATCAATCCAATATTGTGCCCTGAGGCCCTTCATACCAATCTCACACATGGTGTGGTGTGGTGTGGTGGTGAAGGCCGCTTGGTGAACACCACTGCAATGTCATGTCCTGAGTCACGCACTGTGCCTGTCATGTACATGGGCGTCCAGCAAATGCATGCATGGCATTCTAAGAAGACTTGTCAGCCTGGGCAGGTTGCTGGACAATTTGGAAGGTGGTTGAGAAGCGGCCAGCAATTTGTGAATCCGGAAGCCTTTGCTCAACTAGGTTTTTGTCAAAAACTGGACGCCATGTGGCCTCCAAGTGGGGCTGGACTTTTGGAGGCTAGCTTCTTTGTGACAACGGTTGCCGCTGGACACAAAGTACTGCCCACTTGAAGTTCTGCATTTGCCTATAATGCAGCGAGTGACGTGTACGGCGTTTTGATGGGCGGGCGAGGCCTGTCAGGTACCGGGGCGCCTCGCACTAGTCCACATGCGTTGTACTACGCCTCGTCACGAGACGGATCACCATGGGGGAGGTTGACCATTTTGGCATTTTCTGGTACCCAAGTTTCAGGTTGTGCTGACGCAGGATACGCAATCCAAATCCGCCCTTTGAGCTGGTCTAGCGCATGCTGATGTCGAGGTGGCCACTAAAGGGACCAAGTACAAGGCAACAAATCACGTGAGGCTGGCAGAGCACGTGCATTTGGTCTTGGACATGACTCCAGAGCCCTCCCTTTGTCAGGCAGTCCAGTGGCAAAGCTGCTGCAGAAGCCCAGGACCTTGCCCTTTCACCTTTGTGCAAATCCGCATGGTGCTCGCTATCATTGGAAGTGTTCTACAAAGTCGAAGTCCTCTCGAGTTGCATACGTTTTAAGCTCTAAGGGTGTCTTGTACTCGTCTGTCCAGCGTTGGACGTCGCCAGAAAGCCTTCAGCCTCTGGGCACACAACTGTCTTGAGAGTACACCCTTGGTCAACTTGAAGGGAAGTAGGAAGTCGCCTTGCGCCCCATCTGCATGCGTGAAACATTGCTGCCAACGCGTTTCCTGAATTAGCTGGTATTGAACACCTTAGTGTCACTTCTGCGTTCACCACTCGCCATGGCCGTCTTGTCCCTCGAGGCCCGATTGGGTCAACGCCAGTCTGAACAAGGCGGCCCATGCATGGAGGCTCCAGTTCGCCCGCTTCATCCACTGCATGGGACCGCAAAACCCGGCTTCACCGTCTCTACAACCTCTGCGTTTGTGCCTTACCGCCGGGCTGAGCAACGAGGTGCACTGCACGAGTCTGCGGCTGCCCACAAGGCCACCTCGGTTTCCCACCCTTCGCCTGCTGACGAGGAGGGTGCACCTCCGACATGCCAGGCGCCCAACAAGGTACGCTCAAGCCTTTCAGAGGTACCCAGCTGCTTGAAATTGCCACGCCGTGGTATATGGTGGCCCAAGGGGCTGCATCACTTACGTTCGTTGCGTGGTCACTGCTACTAGCTGCATCGGCTAGCCCGTCCCTTGGAGGGCTCGGGGAGTCTAGCCAGACATTCAATCTGGCACAGGGACGCTCAACTTTGTCAATTCCATGCAAAGTTCCTCATGCAGCAGAGACCCAGTTGGTGTGCTTGGCTAGGTGTGTGCAGCGGGATCCCTGCTTGCCTAAATTAATTCACAGTGCTGATCCAATTTGACCCAACTTGCAGTGCAGAGGTTCCATGTGCATATTATGTGGGTTGCTATGGGCTAGGTTACACATGTACATGCACAGACTGCTGTCCTCAACATGCATACCTCCGACAACTTTCTCTATATGCATGCCAGTTGCCAATGCACTAGGTATTGTTCCATGTGAATCGTGGCACAACATCCCTGCCACTGATGGTACTACTTGTAGCCACATGAGTGGCTGTCCATGCGCACGCAGCAATGTGGCATCACGCAATGGTAACCACTCGGTTGGGTCTTGTCAATACATGCCTGCTCTCTGGCATGCCGTGACATGCTGCACACTGTGTTTATGGTTTAGGTTTAGGGTTTTCTTCCTTGTCCAGGCGCAACACTGTCAGTCTCCACCTTTAAGGTAAGTTACCGCATTCCACCTGTCCACAGGAATCCAAGCCAGCTGCAGCAAACAGCCCATCGTCCAGCCAAGCTCTTGAGCGCATTCCTGGCGCCGCACGCTGACCTACACTCCCCGCGAGAGGTCACCTCCCCGCCCCAGTCAACCCTTGGCATCGCATGCGCCTGTAGGTCCATCAGCATGCAGACCTGCAAGAAAAGCTGCGCTGCCAGCCAATTGCTGCCCAGGGCCTGACAATCAACCTTCATCTGCACCCACCTCCCAGACGGCGCTCTTCTCCCTGTCACTGGACTCAGCCTGCATTGCTTCAGCTGCACAACCCTCCACAGACCCACAGCAGCAGAGCAGAGCAGCGGGATTCGCACCCACATGGCCCAGGCCGCTGCCCCACAGCAAGTGTTTGGAGGTGCCAGGCAGCCACCCAGCCCTCCCCATCAGGCCGCCCAGCATGGTTGTCAAGCCATCCACAGTGCAAGCTGAGCCAGTGGGGAGCAAGCCAGCGCAACCCACCACAGCACCCCATGTGATACGGCAACATGGCCTGGGGAGCTTCCGGGTGCTGGCAGGTGTGCCCATACCTCATTCTGCGCAGCTAGGATCTGCGCCTTTGCCAGCCACCCAGCCCAGCAGCGCCAGTCATGTGGCTACTGCGTCATGGATGCAGCCCGTGCAGACTCAGCACCACAAGGAAACCACCACAATGGCGCCCCCCACGCATCCAGCCCCACCCCTGCCATGCTCAGCGCAGCCTCCCCAGAGCCCCCACACAGGAAGCGCACCTCCTTGCAGTCGAGCCGCGTTCATGGAGCCCATGCCTCGGCAGGGAGTCCCCATTGGAGCAAGGGCTGAGGAGCGTCGGCCTGGGGGTCTGACCTCGGCTGTGCAGGCGCACGCCCTGTCGGTGCTGCAGCAGCTGTTTGTCACCGCCATGCAGGAGGGGTGCGTGGAGGAGGCCCTTGCCGCTCTGCGCAGCATGCCCGCCCTCGCCTCCTGCGGCGCGTGCGGCGCTGGCAGCGTGTTCCGCCCGCGCGATCCCCCGCCCGCGGCAAGGCAGGTGGCTATCACCCCCAGCGCGCCGCCCATCCACATTCTGCAGGCGCGGCATGTCGATGTGGATGGGCGGGATGGCCATGTGGCAGCCGCCAGGCCAGCTCAGCATGGGCAGCATGGCGTGGTCAGCATGGCACAGCAAGGTGGTGGGCGGTGTGCACTCGCCTCAGCACCCAGCCTGGTGGAGCCCACCACGCCACCCGCAAGCACCCCCACCTCCAAGAGGAGGCGGGAGGATGAGTTTGGCAGTGGGGAGGGGGAGCATGGCGCGCAGCTGCAGATGCCTGCAGGTGGCGCAGACGTGGGCAGCAAGCGGGTCAGGGTGATGGGCTCGCAGGCTGCCCCACATCTAAGTCAGCCGCAGGCCACACGTGAGGTGTTCAGCTCAAGGTGCGCCTGGTTGACAATCAAGTTGCAATGATGCATCGGAAGAATATATGGTGATTAAAATTGATGAAAAATAAGTTAAATTTTACCAAAGTTTTCAGTCTCATTTCATTCGCCAATGCGAAGTTGTAACGCAGTATATTATCAAAGTCGCTTGGGTACTGCAAGGTATGCCGCAATATTTCATCTGTCCGCATGCTGTTTTACTTGATTGCTGTCCAGTATTGCTACAGTAAAGTTTTAAGTGCGAGAGCTGCAAATTGTGATGTTATTCTTGTGCTTGAGTCACCTAATTGTTGTATGCTGGTGGTGCAGGATGCCTTTCTACCATCAATTTGTTCACAAGGGCATACCTTATGGCAGCCAGCAGGCGTTCATGCAACCCGCAGCACCCAGGTCATCAGCGGCTGCCTCTGGTCCCAATACAGCTGAAGGATGATAAATCAACTTGGTGACCTGCATGGCAAGTGTTGGAGTATTTCTGGAGGAACGAGATATCAATTCGGCACAAATGGGGACAAAGTCATGAGTCATTTCTTCTGATATGCCAGCAGATCCATTGCCAGCAATGTATGATCGCATCCTTGTTACATGACATGAATGAACCAACAAATCTAATTGGAGCACAAACAGACCCACAAACCTTGCCAGGAACTGTCACTCCAAAGAACTTGCAAGCCATTTATTTGCAGACCTTTCTAATCAGCCATGCAACAGAGATATTGGTAGCAGGTATTATCAAGATATCACTTTGTTCCAAGGTTATGGATACTATCCATACTATATATGATTGCTGTGTCAGATTTGTCGACTCCTTACTTGAATCATGTATTATGTGTCCGGGACAGCAACATGTATTTTAATGACATAGTATGCCAATGGCTGCATGTATTTCCCACATGCCTGAACAGTTAATCCTGAGTTTGCATGCATCTGCAGAACATGTTTTGAACTTGACATTTCATTTCGAATGGAAAATTTCCAGTGGGAAATTTGGCCACATACCGGTTACCGTACCTACCTACTATGAGAGTAGTAGCTAAACTACAGCTTTGGTGTTAGAGCGCCATTCTTGGAGATTGTGCAGCTATGATCATCTGATGATACATGGCCATGGTTTTCAGCGTGCAAATGCAAACAATTGTTAACGGGGCCAGGGGATTCTGTTGTTGAAATAACATACACTTACTATTAACCCCTCGCGGTGACAAGTTTAGCCTTGCAACCCTTGTTACAATTGACACCCACACAGCCACCTTGGGCTGAATATAGTCTAAGACTCGGATCTCAACGGCAACATGTCACTGACTCAGGGATGAGCAGGATAAATGTCAATTGCAATACTGTAAAAACCCCCCACATACAGTACCATACATGCTGGGTAAAAACACCAGCATTGCAACACTCGCTAGTCCCAAAGCATTGCAATGCAGTGGCTGTACACCTACATATAGACTTTGGCTTAACAAATGAAAGCGGAGCGCTAGGCATGCACATGGGCCATGGCCAGTGAGACATGCGCAACAGCTTGTGCTATAATGTGGAATGCACATGCCATGGCATCATACCGTCATGGGTGATGGTGTATTTCAAGACAATTTCAATAAATTCATATGTAAATTTTGAAGTCAAATATATTTAATCGCTTGCAGTGTTCAACTCTATGGTACAGTCCAGCGCATTCTGGATGCAGGTGGCTATTCTAGAGCAAAACTTTGCTGCCTAGGGAATGCAAAATTTGAGTGAAGGATGACTTCATGGAGGGGCTCAGAGCCAAAGGTCACCTAATGCCTAATAATGTACAGACACTTTGATGGCTCCACGTGGGATGCAGTAACATTCCTCTATCCAGAAGAGGCTGCACGCCACTCAGCGGAAGCTGAATTCAGGCAAAAACATATGGCAGACCACACAACTTGGTGGCCAATACGCATTCAATACAATTTTGTGTACTGATGGTGGTGGGCTACCCTGCCATAGAGGGTGGTAAAGGAAACCCTAGGAAAGCCCTAGAAACAGAGTTGCGCAGGGATGTACACAGGCCCTAAACGTCGGCAAAATGGAAAATTCCGGCAGCCTGAGGGGTGGAAAACGACATCGATAGCTCATTGTCCTTCACTTATAAAAGTACACCCCATCTGAAACACTTTTTGAACAATAAACAATATTAACAGTCAAAGTTGAAATGGGAGGTGAATTTGCAATACATATTGCCAGGAGTTGAATATATTGCTTGACATCACGTAATATATTCAAGTCTTCTGGAAATGCAGCTGCCAACCACTGGAATGTTGCAGTCCTAATCATCGCTTGCCTGAACAATGACACCCGCAGCCATGCTCATGTACTTGGCACGGGCAACTTTACCATCATCTACACCCACATCATCTTTGCCAGTGGCAGCAAGCTTGCCACTAGCCCTGAGGCTCTCCACATACTCCAGCTCCCTGTCATCCGCTGTGGGGGTACCACCCCTTGCCAGGCTGCTGGAGCTTCCCAGTGATCTCCCACTGGCACCTGGTGCGCCACCTGCGTACGCGGCGCGCTTCCCAGACCCTAAGGAAGGGTTTGAGGAGGACGCCCCTCCGGCCTCGACGTCGGGCCTGGCGCTTGCCGCTGAACCCTTAGGGTCTCCGTAGGGCATGGTGAAGTTCTTGAAGCCGGGGCTGAATTTGCCACTGGTTTGGCTTGCAGTTGGTGAGCCGCTGGCTGGTTCAACACCCTCGGGGCGGAGGTATCTGCTGCTCTTGCGTGACATGATCTTGCTGAGCGCTGGCGGTAGGGTGGGCATCCAGGGGTTGGCCTTGGAGCGCTTCATCACGGCGTACGCAACCCTCTCCCCTGAATGGAGCAGCAAACAGGCATGAGTAAAGTAAAGAAAAGCAATGCCAAAGGCGTGCATGATATCATAATGGGAACATTATAATACCATATATGGGAAAATGGCGACAAATGCTTTACTGTCGGCAGTGTCTCACATGCACAAATCTGAGCGGGGTTTGCAGGTATATCAGTAGTGCTGCTGGTAGTACATCTTATAGCAGGTGTGTATCAATCAACCCACACCCATTGCAAAATAACATCTGCAATGATTCAGAAGCCAGGGGAAGACATGCATAGGTGCCCACACACACACAAATAAATAAATAGATATCTACTCAGCGTGTCCTTGAACAGGCACGTTGGTTAATGAAAAGGAGTGAGCAACGAGAAGGGCATTGCTCTTCTGTCCACTGTTCTCCCTACCATCCCACACACACACATACCTGCAACCCATGCTCCTGCAAAGGCAATGAGGAGCAGCATCATATAGAATAGGCCCCTGACATCGGCCAGCTGGAGCCTGCTCTGCAGCAGCTGCTGGTTGCTTGTTGCTTTGGCGTCACACTGCGACACGCGCTGCAACCAGCGGTTGCGAATGAGGTCCAGGCGGCCTGTGGTAGAGAAACGAGGTGACAATCAATAATGATGATACTGATGATACTGAAAGTGATTCAGGATCATGGGTTGGGACAGCTTTGCATCCCATTCATATTTATGACCCACACAGAGAACGCAGCTGCAAGGGAAGCATCCCAAGCGCATGTCAGTACAACGTTAAGAGTCATAGCCCCGTGCAATGCATTGTATGTGGCAGATAGGGGAGGACTAATTCCCTAGTATTTATGCAACACCCACCATTGCCCTGGTATTCCTCAATTGCTGTATCCAATGCGTCAGCCAAGGGGTGCCCTTTCTGGAGTCCAAATCCGATGGCGGAGGGCCCAAAGGTGTCTGATGTGTAGGTCAAGCTGCACGGCTGCTGCATTGAGTAATACACCAGTGTGGGCAGGTTGGTGACGAAGGCGACTTTGGACCCATTCCTGACAGCCAGCACCCCTTCCTGCATGCACACATTGCACATTGTCATGGACCATGGGATGTAGAGTGGGAAAGGCACATGTCGGAGGTGACAGGTTTGGGAGTAAAGAAAGAAAACAAACCAACGTCAAAGCGTGAATTAGGCGGCATAATATTACGCATAGCCCCCATGCAAAGCTCAGCAATGATTGAGGTTGCAGTACTAGCAGACCAAGACATTTTAAGCATCATGACAAAACGCAACAAAGGACTCAGTCTGTTGTGGCCGACTTTTTAGTCAGTTGAAAAGTGTGCAAGCATCTGAAGTGTGCCAGGATTGATTGCCAATGGTAAGAAATGTGAAAGGTGAGAATGGTTGTGTGTACTTTAAACCTAATTCCTAACCACAAACTTACATCACTGTCGTGCACAAAGCTCAGCCGCTGCTTCAGCCTGATTGCGCTGATGTCCTCTGACGTGTTGAAGTAGGTGTAGGTAGCGCCACTTGGCAGCACACCAAAGCTTTGGCCAGAGTGCAGGAGGTCGTCCAGGTCTGCAAGCAAAACATGATAGTGAGGGGAGCTCCCCCTTAAGGCATGATACGAGCGAAGCGCAACATAAGTGAGTGGTGAAAGTGGTTCACACACTGTGTCATGGTATGATTGGCCTGATGATGGAGTCTGATTGAGTGAATGCGTGCAATTGAATCTATGGGTTGTCTACATGTAAGCTGCACCCAGTAAATAGTAGTACGGTGAAAGCAGCAGCATGTGCTCAAATACAGGGCTGATGAGTTGATGTGCAGATATGCTTTTGTCAACGTTTCCAAACTTTTACATGATATATTGTGGCCTTACTTGTGATTGACGATCGCAGCTGGCGGACGGTGAGGATGGCAGACAGGTTGGCATTATACACCGACAGGACCACGACACTGAACAGCATGTAGCCGATGGACAGGGTTCGGATGCCCCAGCTGCGGCCCTTGGGCGGTGTGGCGTTGCCAAATGTAGTCATGGCAGTTTCAACCAGGTGGTTGTCGTTTGCTGCAATGGGTTGAAGGAGGTTTCAGAACAACAGGTGGGGTAGTTGAGGTCACGTGGGTCGACACAGGGGGGGTCCAGTGCACATGCGACAGCAGGGTTATGTGGCGCTGAGTACACATTTGGTTGTTGCTCATCATTGTGCAAGTCTCAACACATGCATACAGCTGCAATACATGTGAAAGCACCCGTCAGTGAAGTGCCGTTTAAGCAGTGCTACTCTGGAGTCACACAGGCGTCTAGGTTTACCAGATGGCGCAAACCCTACCAGTCTCCACGACAAACTCGTGTGTCTTGTCGGCAGTGCCCAGCTCCCTGATCTTGCCAATCCTGAAGTCGCCGAACGCTGATAGGCGAGAGAGGACAGCCAGAGACAGGGCCACCAGGAACATCATCACGAGCAGGCACACCCACACCTGCACCAATGGAGGAGTTCTTTCAGGGCGCATCGTGTGAACGCGATAAAATCCATTTCTATAATAAATGTATTATTATTACACATTGATTGTGGTAATCAGCGTGCAGGGCCGGCCTCTGCAGGTAAAAATCAGGGATTGCTTATCAGATTCGTGGTGCTGTGGTGGGCTTGATAGTAATGTACAGTTGGCAGCAGGGTTTCGCAGCACCAATAGGGTTTATGGGTTGGGCTTCCTGTGAAGCAAGGTTTTGCACAGTGCCCAACTGGTGTGATTTGGTCACTTGTGCTCTCACCTGCCACGAGAAAGGGTAGAGGAAGAACAGCGAGTCATTGGGCTCCAGGTGGTCACGTTGAACCAGCATGCCAATGGGGCTGTCATAGAAAGAGGACGTGATGTGGATGGACTTGGAGCGGTTGTACCCATCGTGAAGCGGGAAGACCGCAACATCTGCGCGGTCGTAGAGTAGCTCGCCCACCATACCTGTGGGCGATAGACAACTTTTAGCATAGCTATAGGCAGGAAACGAAATACAAGGATGAAACAGTGCATGCAACACCATATGGCATGTGTCCTGAAAGTGGGCAATCTAGTCCGAACCCAAAGCCAACAATGGTCTGTTCCACCCAATCTATCGTATGCGAAAGGGATGGGACGTCAGCGGTGCCTTTGCGAACGTTGGTGGGTGAGGGTTCATGGCATCCGCTCAGCACTTGCTCAATGTGCTGAAGCTTCGCATGGTTAGCGCAGAATTGTTTGGCATCAAGGAACATTGCTTGCCCTTCTCACGTGCATGTTCAAGTCAGAAAGTTTGAGCGCGCAAGATTTGCTACACCAGGTATCCCGCGTGCTTCAACTGTTCGCAGACCGCGGCGGTACAAGTGGCATGGTGCTTCATGTGGAGCCAACGTACCAGTCCATTTCCCGGTTGCTGGGTTGACAATCCCGCCACTGGTGTCGTTTGGGTAATACAGCTCATAGCCGGAGGTCCACCCTACCCGCACGAGCAGCTCATCCAGAAGATCTAGCAGCAGTCCGCAGGGGGACCCATTGCAAACAGGGTTGGAGGCGTTGAACACAAAGGGTGCGAAGGGCGTTGTCGCAGCCCGTAAAGGCGCGGGGCTAGCCATTAGGCGGCAGACCGGCACTAACACAGCGCAGGAAAGGAGTCAGTGACAGCGGCCTGGCAAAGAAAGCACCTTTGGTCAAGGGTTAACGATGCATGCATGCATGTGTTGGTGGGCAGGTATGATATCCACGCCAGGACAATGGCTTTATGCAGGGTCTACGGCGCACCCTGGTGGTATCTTTTGTTGAATATCCTCTGCAGGGTCTTGTCAATGTCCTGGCCCTAGGTGTGATGTGCTCCAGGTCATGGCCAGCTGATGGCTCCACGGTGGAGAGTTGGCAGAAAACCCTCGGGGGTTTTCCGGCCGCAAGTTGGGCCTAGGGAGAGGCAGTTGACGTTCAACTGCCGCAGTTGACGTTGCAAAGGGCACCAGTGATTGTTCCCTTTCGCCATCTTATTGGTACCTGCTGTGTCCCTCGGCTCCTTTCTCATGAGCGGGTTGACTATGCGTTTGACATCACCGGGTGGGTGGGTTGGCGTATTGCTGTTTGACGCAGTGCTCGCGTTTGAAGCGCACATGCGATACTTGATGGCCTAATACTGGCATGATACCTTGCATTGAGACGACTGCGACTCATCGCGCCGCGCGCTGACACTCAGTTTTTAGCGAAGAGTATGCATGCATACAATGCATGCATAAGTCGTCCACGCACATTGCGTTTTTTAACTAGCGCCTGTTGACAACGCTGTGCGGGATATTTTGATCAGAGTCCTTTTTTCAGTGACCCAATTGAAAGCGAACCTGTCAGAGGCTTTGATACCCCCAACGAAGTCCCTTTAAACCCCTAGGCCGATGGCCGAGCCAACCTCAGGGCGTGAGGGTGATGGCCCTCCTCCCGAGGGAGATACAGCTGCACCACCTCCATCACCAGCACCACCAGCTCCACCTCAGGGTGAGTAAACAGAAACAGGACAATCTTATGTTGTGCTTGTCACCTGTTAACTTGCAAGTGCTCATGGTTCGAAGTACCTGTGGTTTTGTTCTGCAGGACACAACAACCCTTTGCAGAAGGCTTGGGAGAAGGTGTTCTGGCCTTCTCTGGCGGTCGTGGGTGTCGCAGCTGTGACTGCGATGTCTGCTGCGGTTGTAGTAAACGCTGGTAGAGTTTTGCACCAAGTCACTCGAATCGCAGATGGGGTCTCTCAGAATTCCCAGACCTATCACACCAACCTCAGCCACAACTTGAAAGAACGATGTGCTGGACCCCATACTTGACGAGAGGGCGTAACCACATGCTGGTCTTGTAAAGCAGGTGTACATTAGTGAGCATGCTGTAAGTACATGTTGTAAGTACATGCTGTAAGTACATGCTGGTCTTGTAAAGCAGGTGTACATTAAGAGCAATATTGCTCTTGGGTGCCAGGCACACCTCTTCAGGACTGACTGGTTTTTGTCTTTCTGCAGGGTGACTGCAGCTTCCAGCTGGGAAGGTGTGGGGCATCCCTGGGAACGTGAGGGCATCCAGGAGGGGCAGAAAGGACAGGAAGTGAATGAAGGCAAGCTGTATATCAGGTTTCTTGAGGCAATGTTGCTGGATTCTTGTTGGCATGGTGAGCAAGCGTTGGGACCTGAGATTTGTGTAACTGTTGAAGGGTTTAGGGTTTAGGGTCAAGCATTGGGCTGAGGTCCATGTGAGTAAGCTTTGCATCTGATGGGCATGCAGGCAGTAATAGCTGAGCAGTCACAGCCTTACGCGTACAAATCCAAAAGGAGCATTGTGCAACGGCTGGCTATTGACCGCATCGCCACTGATGTAACGCCACACAAGTAACAACGCTTTGCATACACAGTTTGCAACGCGTTCACGTGTTGTACAGTACTTGCCTCAGTCTACCAGCTTGCATGGTTGGTGGCCCTGCGCATGCTAATGAATGACATTGCGACTGAACCTTGCGTTGTTATGCTGTGACAGCTCCTTCCTGGCCGCTGGTGGTACTGCTGGATTGGTTGCTACTACTATCTTCAAGGATGGCGACTACTTCTGTGCCAGGGCCCCATACCATCAATAACCTGGCCTGCAGCAAGGCCCTCGACTGCGTCACCAACTGCCAGGCCTGGCCGGAGCACAAGGCGGTGTGCAAGGCGGCTGGCCAGGCAGCCAGAGATTGCACTGGATAGGCAGCCTTGAATGGGCATTTAGCATATTGACTTGCCATGGGGGGCTATGCGGCAAAGGTTGACTGTTGGGTAGTTGTTGGGTTGTATCCTGCAAGAATTTGGTGCCGTTGCAGACAGAGACAACAAGCATGAACAATCATTCTACTGCAATTATGTATGCTTTTGTTTTTTATCTGCAGCTTGAGCTAGCTGTTCTAACTTGTTGACTGTCGATGTCACACTGACACCGCTTTACGAGGCTAGCTTAAAGGTGTTGTCGCAGCTCTAAAATTGGGTCCAGCCATCGATCCGCAACCAAGCACTAATGCGTTTTGAAAAGATAAGGCAGTCAGTGGGCTGGCTGGCTGGCAGGGGCGTGGCAAAGCATCTAAGGATTGCATGCAAGCATTGAGTTGGTGGGTAGTCTGCTCTCGATGCCACGGAGATGGCTTTATGCAGCTTCTATGGCGCACCCTGGTAGTATTTTTCGTTGAATATTCCCAGGGATATCCTCTGCAGGCTTGTGGCCGTAGCTGCGAACGGTCCTGGCCACTGCAGCGCTGATGGCTGCAAGGAAACCCTTAAGGGGGGTTTTCCTCGTTATTGGCCAGCAATTTGGGTTGTTTTAGAGGCAGTTGACAATGGGCAACACTGGTTACCCCTTTGCCCTCTTACTGGTACCTGATGTGTTGCTCAGTGTCTTTCTGACGAGTGGTTACGTATATATAGGCACACCAGTATTTGACGGCGGGTTGGTTTGTGGTATTGCATGTTGACTCTGCACGCGTTTGGAGCGCACAGGCAATACTTGATGGCCGTAATACTGTCATAATACGTTTCACTAAGACGGCTTAGACTCAGCGCGCCGCGCGCTCGTAGTGCCTGCACTCAGTTATTGGCGAAGCGTATGCATGCATACAAACGCATGCATAAGTCGTTAACGCGTGCAAACGTTTGGCTAGCTCAACTGTTGACAGGTGCGGACTGTTGTGTGGGGAATATTGATCAAAACAAGTGTTGAGTGTCGCAACTGAAAGCGGACTGTCAGAGTCTTTGCAACCCGCAACGAAACTGTTGTGCCTCCAGCTCGAGGCAATGGCCGAGTCAACCTCAGGGCATGAGGGTGCTAGCCCTCCCGAGGGGTTTAAAGTTAGGGACTTATGGAGGATATTTCAATCAGCTCCACCAGTACCCGCAGCGTCACCGGTCCCAGCAGATGACGCAGACAGTGGACCAGCTATTGCTCCAGCACCAGCATTACCTGCACCACCAGCTCAGGGTGAGTAAAACAGAAACAGATACAAGGATGTAGACTGGTTCTAGAAGTAAAGACGATGCATGACAGTTGCAGTCTTACAGTAACTGAAGGGAGTCAATCTACATCGTTTGACCATGCTTCATGCTCACCTGGGCCTCGCCTACACACTGTTCCGTCTCGGCTCTGCTTTGCCTATCCTATCACTGTATGCCACTACCTTCTAAACTCCTACCGTTTTTTTTGCTTGTCACCTGATAACTTGCAAGTGCTCTTGGTCCGATGTAGCTGTGGTGTTGCTCTCAGAACACAGCAACCCTGTTCAACAGGGTTGGGAGTTTGTTAAGGAGGCGTTCTGGCCTGTTCTGGCGGTTGTGGCGGTTGTGGTGGTCGGTGGAGCCTTCCACCAAATACCCAAAAAGCTGAAGCAAGAAGTCCTGGACCCGATACTCGACGAGAGGGGGTAAGTACAGGATGGTCATGTAAAGCAGGGGTACATTGCTCTTGGGTGCCAATATGTGCACCTCTACAAGACTCGCTGGTTTTTGTGTCTGTGCAGGTTCGTGCACCGTTCTGGACGCACAAAAAAGGATGTCGTGGACCGCACCCTTGGCGAGTGGGAGTAAGTATGTTTGACTGCTCTTGGCTCTTACTTGCCAACATACCTCTTCCCAACTCACTGGTTTTTGTCGTTGTGCAGGATGGTTGGGAGGGTGGGACCCATCCCTTGGACACTGAGGGCAACCAGGAGGGACAGAAAGGACAGGAAGTGAGTGAAGGTAATCTGGATGTCAGGTCCCAATCTTGAGTTTTTGGATTTTTGTTGGCATGAGCTAGCAATGGGACCTGAGTTCCATGTGAGCAACCGATTTAGGTTGTGGGGATCAGGGTTTTAGGGTTTAGGGTTTAGGGTCAAGCTTTGGGATCTGAGATCCATATGAGAAGCATTGCAAACTGATGGGCATGCAGTATTGGCTCAGCTAATTTGAATGATCATTGGCTCACCACAGCGTATACACCGTACAAATTCAAATGGATGCAGTGTGCAACAGCTGGCTATTGACCGCATGGCCACTGACTGTTCAAAATTTACGGTTTAGGGTTTAGCGGTATGCCCTAGACAAAAGGGGGCAATTGTGGCTGTCTAGACAGGATCCATTGAGCATCATTTCATGATGACTTGCAGGACTCAAGTCTGATGACTTGCAGGACTCAAGTCCACTGGCTCATACCATGTGTGCCTAGGGCTTGAGCTTAGGGTGTAAGTTCATAGGAGTTCAGGGCTGTGGATTCGTGCTGCAATGACGGTGGGAGCCAATTCCCAGGGCATTTACCCTGACCTTAGTTCCCTGTGTCGGCAGGCTGGGCGTGCATGCTGGGTGATGCAGCGCGTGTGCCACGAGGAGTGGGCACCGCAGTCAGATGGAGGTGGAGGTGGGTGTGGGCCCACTTGACACACCCGGTGCATCACCCGGCACGCGCGCCCAGCCTGCGACATAGAGATGGCAGAGCAGTCTGTGGGTGGTGGGTATGGCCCCACCACCCACCGCCTGGAGGTGACCCTGCCAGGTGGCACCAGCTGCAGCGTGGTGGTGCACTACGCGGCCTCTTGTCGACACCCCACCCGGGCTGCGCCGGCATATGATTGCAATGGTTGTCAGTAGAGGGTGGAGCGGCATTGCTGCGGTAGGGCTCTCGGGAGTGTTGCCAGGCTGCATCGTTAGTCATTATTTTGCTTTGCACTTCAATGGCCAATAGGGTGTGATGTTCGGCCAATATTTAGCCGCTATTCTATCCGCATTTCTGAAGGGAGGCAGTGGTATCTTGTCACATAGATAGCCCCACCAATGCATGCGACCACAGTGTTAAGGTTCATGAGTGAAATGCATCCATTGAGTGTTGTATGTGATAGTGTATGCGATGCATGCATGCCAGCTCCGTCCTCCCTAAATAATCAATTAATAAATCAAATAATTAACTACGCAGCAGCGTGCTCCCTCACAATTACACCTGCCCGCAGTGCCAGCACGAGTGGAAGACCAACCTGACCAGCGATCACATGGCGATGGTGGTGCACTGGGGCAACTGGTGTGCGGAAGACCTAGAAGAACCGGCACCCAGTGGCAGGGCCCCCAGCATCCAGCGCTAGGTACTGGCATTGGTGGCGCAGCATTGCTTGGCACCTCCTCAGAGGCGCCACTCTGGGCTGAGCACGTGTGTGTGCTGTATGTCGTGCCGGATGCGGTGCAGGAGGATGGCGTGCACCAGTATGCCTACTGCAGTGATGCTCTGTCATGGCCGCCGCTGGAGGGCTCACATGAGGGATGTATGGACACACAGAAGGAGGCCAAAGATGGGCACAAGCGGTCAAAGCCGCGGGTGTACACCGCTTGCGGTGCCGCAGTGTGGGATGGCGTGCCCCTGCCCAAGTGCCCCTGCGGCAAGGCTCGCTACTGCAGCACCGACTGCCAGAACGAGGCCTGGCCGGAGCACAAGGCGGCGTGCAAGGCGGCTCGCCAGGTGACAAAGATTGCTCAGGGTAGGGCTAATTGCCCAACAGCCTTTAAAATCCTTCAAAATTTGATCCGGGTGAGAGGACCCCTGGGAATGAATTTGGCGCTCCTTCCCCTAGTGATTATTTTACTTATTGTTTCTGGGTACTACCTACTAGGGTAATTTCACATGGGCATGCATTGTGGTTGACTTAACATGCGGACTAAGCACTGCCAAGCTGAACGTTGGTTTGATCGTTGATTACTTTTCACATCTACAACCTGTAAGACATCTGTTTGCAGGTTAATAGTGTTGCTGTTTTTGTCAACCTCTATTTTACTGCAGATACCACTATGGAAACGGGGGTCTCTCATGGGTGCCTCATAGGCGTCTCATGTAATTTCTCATAGCTGTCTCATGCTTGTATCATAGTAGCTGCCAAATTTGTCTACAGCCTCATTCATGGCGCCTGCAAGCCATAGCAAGTGCAAGACACGCACAATACATTTATTTGCCTGACCCTAAGCATGCGTGCATATGCAAAGTAGGTAGATATGGAACATGTTTACAACAATCGTCAAAATTACGACTGGAAATTTTGGATACAATGCACTGCAGTAAATGTAGTCATGGGAGGGACCAGCCCAGCCGCTGGTGATGACTGCAGATCATAAGGCGGGAGGAAAATAATAGTACAGTTGCATGTGCGTAAACTACCAATCCTGGGTTGGAGCTGTTGGGGACTGATCAACCATTTTGATACCGGGAACCTGCATTGTACATGTGCGGAAAATTTGAAGAGTTTGGGCCAACGCGCCTTGAAGTAGGCCCCCCTGGGATTGATCTTGGATACCCTTTACACTCCATGCGCCTTTGTAGAGGGAACTGAGAATCAATTACCACACTCAAGTGCAACTATTTGCGCACGCTTAACTTAACCGTGCACATATGGCACACTATGTATGATACCATGGGAGCTCAATTTACTTAGCCAGAGGTTGTTATGTGTGTACCAACTTGCTGGCCTACACCCCCATCAGTGTGAGGAAGATGATGCTATTTGCCTTCAAAAACACAGAAAAGTTGGCCTACCCAATATCGTTTGCCGCCTGGCGCGCCGCCTTGTGCTCCGGCCAGGCCTGGTTCTGGCAATCGGTGCTGCAGTAGCGAGCCTTGCCACAGGGGCACTTGCGCAGGTGCACGCCATCCCCACCTGCAACGCCACATGCGCTACACACCCGCGGCTTTGACCACCGCTTGTGCCCATCCCTCCCGTCCTCCTGTGCATCCATGCATCCCCCAGGTGCGCCCCTTAACGGCGGCCATGGCGGCGCGTCACTGCAGTAGGCATACAGGTGCACGCCATCCTCCTCAATTGCATCAGGTGCAGCATACAGCACACATGCGTGCCCCGCCCACAGCGATGCCTCTGACGGGGGTGCCAAGCACTGCTGCGTCACCGCCACTAGCACCTGGCGGATGCTGAGGTCCCTGCCACTGGGTGCCGGTTCTTCTAGGTCTTCCGCACACCAGCCGCCCCAGCGCACCACCATTGCCATGTGATCGCTGGGCATGTGGTCTTCCACCCGCTGCTGGCACTGCGGGCAGGTGCACTCATGAGAAAGCACCGTTTTGCGTGCATCCATCAGATAGGCAGCAAAACTCCATGGATGCATTTCCTGGCGCACGTGACATTCTGGCCGCATAGATGGGAGCGCAATGGGGGCCAATCGTTATTGCAGGACACCTCTGCATCCCTTCAG
The DNA here is from genome assembly GCA_032358255.1 of Heterotrichella gracilis. Lineage (NCBI taxonomy): Eukaryota > Xanthophyceae > Tribonematales > Xanthonemataceae > Heterotrichella > Heterotrichella gracilis. The sequence goes on from JAULBX010004998.1 coordinate 93,582, forward strand.
GCATATGCATAGATTGTCAGTCAACAAACATCGACTACATTACCACACCTATTGGCCATTCAAGAGCGAAGCAAAGCCACCACCCACACACCCCTCCCTAGCGCCCTACCGAAGCAATGTCGCTCCACCCCTTGCTGACAGTCAGCGCCGTCACCAGCTTACGCAGCCCAGGTGGGGTGTCCATGTAGCGCCCGCAGTGCACCACCGCGCTGCAGCTGGCGCCACCTGGCAGCGTCACCTCCAGGTGGCGGGTGGTGGGGGCCCTGTCATCCAGCTGTGCTGCCAACTCCTCATGACACACGCGCTGCATCACCCGGCATGCGCGCCCGGCCTGCGGCATGGGGAGCAAATGCTGGGAAATGTGCTCTGCAATGGATTAATCATTGCAATTAAGTCCCCATTACACTTAATTCTTAATCAATTGTACTTATAATTGGATTAATTAAGTACAATGGGGATACGTACTCTAAGTGTCCTGCGCCCAAACCCCTCGAACCTTAACGCCAAGTCCAAAGCCAAACACTGGGCAGGCAATGGGACTGACAAAGTGCAAGCAAGTGGAATGCTTGCTTGCTGCCAAAGCACGATTCATGCTTGCCCTTGACAGGTGGCTGATGCCTCTGCTGTTAGGCTCTCCTGTCTGGGGCTTAGGGTTTGGGGTTTAGGGTGTAGGGTGCGTGATTCACGCATAATCCATTCCACATGAACTTCAGAAGCATGATTGGTACTGGCAACTGCAAATGCAAAAACACATGGTTCCACCTTAAGCAGTGCTGGAGCAATGCAGCAGTAAGCACATGGTATACACTTTCCAACGCACCCTCTCCTCCCAGTCGCTGGCTATCCGCCACGTGGCACTGGCAGGGTCCCACTCCACCTTGTCAGGTGGCAGTCCCTGGTCCACCAGCACAGTCAAACCCCATGTGCAGCGCACCTCACCAGGGGGGGAAAGGGTGTGGTAGTCTGCACACCATCCCAGGACGTCACAGGGGATCAAGGAATTTAGGGTTTAGGGTAATGGGGCTCAGGTCACGCCATGGGTCAGCTGCAAGCAACAGCCAAGGTTCTGAAGAGCAACCACCAAACAGTTTTGTGTACAGTGGCATTCCAAGCCCTGTGTTTCACAAACCTAGGGTTAGGTTTGACCTCCATGAAACCATTCATGTTCCTTTGACATGTGCATGCAACGAGTGACTACACGAACGACAATGCCTCGCACCCCACCCTGGTGCACCACACACACCATCTGCGGTCAATCTGGTCATCGGTACACCCCCAGGATGTGGTCGTAGCCGCAGCTGCAGTTGTAGTTGTAGGTCCCTGCAGTATTCCTCGTTTTGCTCCCTCCCATCACCCCATCCTGCCCCTCCCCTTGCCAGCTGGATCACCCGGCAGAGGGCCGCCCATGCGCGCCACAGGCTGGTGCGCAGCTCACGATCAGTTTGGCTCAACAGGTACCTGGGAGGAGCACATAATAATGTTTGATCACGTGTGATGATATGTAAATGACGTATGTCACAGGCTGGGGCACAGCTCACTGTTGGCTTGGCTCAGGTACCTGGGAGGAGCACCTGGTGTGATGATATGGCATGATGTGTGGTGATGATACATACCAGATGCAGGAGGTACCTGGAAGGAGCACACCCATGGGTGAGCGTGTGATTGCATGTGATGGTTTGTGATTGCATGTCATGATGTGTGATGATTTGTGATTCTATGTGATGATCCGTCACTCCTGCCACATGACCTAGACGTATGCCCACATGCCAAGGACAATGTACGCCCAGCACAGCAGGCCACTCTAAACCCTCTTTAACACTACACCCCCTTTGACTCTAAACTCTACCCAGGTACCTGAGCGCCTCCCCCATGAGCTTGGCATCGTTGTACACCCCCTGCGCCGCCTCCACATCCCCCTCCACCACCAAGTCCCACAGGCACTCCTCTGCCAGCTGGCCAATCGTAGCGGGGGGTGGGCGGGACAGGTTGGTCCAGTGTAGCACCCGCTGTGAATCTACCTGGGCCATTATGGTCCCAGGGTACATGAAAGCAGTAGGGAACACCACTTCAAGGGCTTCGCTGCACCAGAAAGCAAAGAAACTAGGATAAGAAACGCATGTTGAAGACTGATTTCCCGACTGATTGCTCGCCGTTTACCAACGTTCCTGGCCGGTCCAATAATGGTATTACCCTTTTATCCCACCAGTCCATCACTGGTAATGTCGATAAGTAATCAGCAGGAATCTTCATCGGTACAGCTAGTATGGATTATAACTCCATGCGGGCTTCAAGAAAGCTTTAGAAGCAAGAACAACTATTAGGGTCCATGTAGGAAACCCTAATCTGGCTGTATATATGGCAGAGCTGCATCATAAGGAATTAACACACCTAGGAAACCCTGAAGCAGGCCCCCACGGTACAAGAGGCGAGACAGACCCTAGAGCAAAACCTGCATGCTTGAAGCAGACCCTAGAGCACCCTACAAGCGGACCCTAGAGCAAAACCTGCATGCTTGAAGAAGACCCTGAAGCAAACCTAAACCCTGAACTAGACCCCCATGCGCAACTTGGGCTGTCGAGGAGCCACCCCAGCAGTTTGGTGTAGCCTGCACGGCATAAGAGGCGGGCCAGACCCTAGAGCAAACCACGAACCCTACAAGCGGGCCCTAGCGCAAAACCTGCATGCTTGAAGCAGACCCTGGGCCAAACCCTAAACCCTGAACTAGACCCTCATGCGCACCTTGGACTGTCCAGGAGCCAACCCAGCAGTTTGGTGTAGCCTGCACGGCACAGAAGGCGGGCCAGCGGCGTGGTGGGGCAGGCAGGCAGCGCAGCCTTGCCCTCGGGTGAGGTGCGCACCAGCAGCGCTGCGTGGAGGGTGCGCAGGAACCAGCAGCAGGAGAGGAGGGGAGGGGGTGAGCTGTGGGTGTAGGCCATGCACCCCTCTGTGAGGAAGGCACAGGTGGGGGCCAGGACCCTGGCCTGCAGCATGTAAAAACGATTCATTTCACATATTAAACAACACGTAATGGAGTAAATAAACATTTGCACAGGCGTGGCACAGGACCCTGGTCTGCAAAATATGGAAAACTATCCAGTTTAGAGTTAATACTAACTACCGTATAAACAAGCAGATGAGCAAATACACGTCTCAGTGAGCGCGGCACAGGGGGGGGTGTCAGGACCCGGGTCTGTGTAAATCAGATAGCATTATCCAGTGAGCAGAACACGAGCAAGGGGTGCAAATCAAAGTACTGATGCAAGGAGATGGGCAAGGGGAAGGGTGCAGCATACCGCTGCATAGCACATTAGGTACTGCTGCTTTAGCACCATCGGCAAGGTTGCCAGCCATTGCCACGAGCACCCACCTCCCCCCACACCTCCACCACCCACTCCGTCACCTGTCCATTGTCCATCCTGCATCAGGATCTCATTGCAACTTACAGTGATGGATATTTGCTTCTCCATAATGGAACGTCAAATCCAGTTCTTTTTGTGGTACCAAAAACTACAGGTACCGCATGGTAAAACAAAGGCAATGCAATGCAAATTCACCTGTGGGTCGGTGCCGGGGCTGCGCATCAGCGCCCCGTTGCACGCCACCAGGCCTATCAGCTGAACCTGGGCAGAGGGCCTGATCTGGAGGCCGGGCGAGCAAGCAAACCGCATGGCCTCAACGCCCATCAGAGGCACCCGGCACAGCCGCGCCACGTCATGCACAAAGCCGCAGGCATAGGAGGTGCCTGAAGCGCTCGCTGCGGGTGTAGGTGCCGTCCTCGCCATGCTGGAAGGTGGCTGGGAGGGAGTAGACGGTGGGCATGTGGCGGGGGTGGCTGCGCAGCAGCGCTTCGCCCCTCTACAGAGTGTAGGGTTGGAGTGTGAGGGTTTAAAATTCAGCAGGGTGTAGGGGTTTAGTAGGGGTCTTGTGTGGTGTTCAACCCCAAACCCTAAACCCTAAACCCTGCACCCCGCACCTGCGGCTGGCAGCCGATGTAGTTGTAGAGCAGTGGCAGCAGCCGTTGCGTTACGCAGGCCAGGCAGGTGTCACTGTGGATCCCAGGGGCCCCATGCTCCACCTTCTCCACCAGCGCCACTGTCATCGTAGCCGCCCAACCCACCACACCCGCCTTTGCCAACCACCTGCATGCCAGAAAACAAATGGAGCAGGAGAAAATGATCTACTTTGTCAGGGCCGGAAGGGCTGGTAAATAACCATGGCGCATGTTTTCCTATTATTTTTCTTATGTTTTTGGCGCCATCTGTGTTGAATCCCAGGGCCCATGCAACTGGGGTCCACACACACACAAATTTTCACCTGGCAGAAACTGCAACCCAAGCCAAACAGCGTTTGAGCCACAGGCACATGTATGGATGAACAGCAAGAAATAGGGAGGGGGGGGCGGATTTGATAAACATGTGATGTACCCTCCCCTGCAACAAATATGTGATGTGTCCTCCCCTGTGATGAAATATAAGGAGCGTCCTGTATGCACACCTGCAGGTCCTGACGACGCTGGGGTTGCTTTGGGCTGCCGCATCCCGCACATCCGCCAGTGTGTGTGGGTCAAGCAGCAGCCCCTGGTGGTGTGCGGGGATCAGGGTGTGCTTCATCAGCTCTGGATCAGCCCAATCCTTGCCGCTGGGGTGATCTGCAGGACCAGGATCATTTTAGATCATTTTAGTCCATTTTACATCATTCCAGATCAGGGTGTGCTTCATCATCTCCGGGTCAGCCCAATCCTTGCCGCTGGGGTGATCTGCAGGACCAGGATCAATTTAGATCATTTCAGATCATGACTGTGGTTCAATTTGATGGAACATGTATGGAGTGTGATGTAGTGCAATACCCGTTACTAACGGCGTCAGTGGATGCACCCCACTTGGGCCATGCTTGTAGGTGCGCCAAGACCAGCGCAACGAGAGGAAATAGCGTGGAAAAATTCCCATTGAATTTGATGGGTTTACGGTTTAGGCGGGTGGGGTTGGAGATTGTGGTCCGAGCATCGCGCCCCAGGCATCGGGTAATACAGAGGGTTTAGAATTTAGGGTTAGGTTTGGAGGTTGGGGTCCGAGCATTGCGCCCGTGGCACAGGGTACCACTTACCATTTGTGATGCACCCAGTCAGCAACGTCGCCACATGTAGAGCTATCTCAACCTGCACGGGCAATGTTGAGGATGTCATGTCATGCCCAAGAACAGGTTGAATCGTGCAAAGAGAGAAGGAGGGGGAGGGGAGGTCGGGGGGAATCAAAAGGCATGCTTGAGGCACCATAGCAACAACGCATAGCCATTTCTTGCAACCCCTTTCACCCCGTTATTATGTTTAATACTACTTCATGTAGCTCTAGGAATGCCGCAAATCACCAACTCATTCGCTCTAGGCGTACGATCCTCACACCTCATGCTTCCTACCTCCAGGGTTCGAGCCTCCAGATGACCCAATATGGCCACGCCATTTGGATCAAGCTCCGTGTCATGGGGCCCAATCGCCAGCATGAGCGTGGTGGCGACTGTGGTGAAGGCAGTGGCCAGGGCAAAAACTGCCCCCGAGTCCCACATTGGCTCAAACACCTGGGCCTCGTAACAGGGCTTGGGTGCCAGCATGACAACGATGCCTTGGCGCCTCTTGGCAGTGCCGCGATTGGCCAGGTGATCTGCCGCGTAATGTAATGGAATGTGATTGTAATAGACTTGAATGGAACGGAATGTAACGTAATGGAATGGACTTGAATGGAATGTGATGCAATGTGATGGAATGTAACGTGTTGCAATGTAATGTAATGTAATGCCGTGTGACAAGCGCAGAGTCATTGTGCCACGGGTCGCTACAAGGACCACAGCAGGTAATTATAGCCTAAACCCTATAAACCTAACAATCACCTCCACCTCCAAACTACCTGGATCCACATAACACAGCAGCTACCTTATACCCTAAAACCCTACAAACCCTTCACACACCAACCTACCTGGGTGAAGCTTCCGCAGGAGGTATGCCCCCGCCGCACTCACGGGACCCCCAAGTAATGCACACCATGCGCTCTCAGGGAGTCCGCACACAACCATGCCCATGACTTGAATCAGATGTGTGCTGCCTGGCCCCGGGACTAGCATCTGCTGTGCTACTGCATGCGCCACCTCAGCAGCTGCGGCGTCCTGCAGGGGTTAGGATGCTGGGTTTAGGATGCTGGGTTTAGGATTTAGGGTTTAGGGTGTGACCATCAGCTTGCACGCTATTGCATGCGCCACCTCAGCAGCTGCGGCGTCCTGCATCAATTCCATCGATACCATGCATTTAGTAGTGTTTTATTTGTTACGGCTGCGTCAGCTCAGCAGCTGTGGTGCGCCAAGTTTGCCAGAATGGTGCACCCTACCCATGTACCCGGTGCTTCCCAAGCTGTTCCCCCCCTTCATGTGGAGGGTTTAGGGTTTACATATTCTTCCCAAGCTGCTCCACCACCCCGACTCTTTAAGGTTAGGGTTCAGGGTTCAGGCTTCAGGGTTCAGGGTGTAGGGTTCCATCACAATTCTTCCCAAGCTGCTCCACCACCCAGTCCACCACCCTGCTCGTTTAGGGTTTAGGGTTCACGGTTCAGGGTTTACTCACATTCTTTCCAAGCAGCTCCGCCACCTGTTGGGCCACCTGCTCCTTCTCTGCCTTGGTGCCAGCCCGGGTGGCGCGCACTCGCTTCAACAGGCGAGCAACAGCGGGAGAGGGGGTGGAGGGGCCGCCACCTGCAGACACACTGTGGGTTTAGGGTTCAGGATGTAGGGCTTAGGGTGTCACACAGGCAAGGAGTGTAGGAGGGTCAGAATGCTTTGCTGGCTGGGTGGAGCACCCTTTTCATCAAGCGGCCAGCTGCGCCGCGGGGGGTCGGACAGGCCACCAGCTGCAGCGACAGGCAAATGGTGTAGGGTGGAATGACGTCTCCGCCAGCACGGCATTCATGCTTGAGATAGTGCCGCGTGGTGCGGATGTCTTGGGGCTTGGCCCATCTGGTGCTGGTGCCGTGGACCCCATGCCTTCCCCAGTCTCCTCACGTGCATGGGAGCAGGGCACTGGATGTGCAGGGTTGTAGGGGTTAGGGTTTTGGACAAACACAGGCATGCCGAGGTTGGTCTGCTGCATGTGTGCCTTATTGTACAGTTTTTGCAACCCTTGAACCCAACCAGGCACGTCTGGTGATGGTCCTTGTTTTATAGAACAGATCGAAGCTGTGGGTGCGGAGCACTATGCAGTCTCATACTGCATGGAACCATGCGGTCCCATACTCGTGCAGCAATGAAGTATGCAGACCCTAGGACCCTCCAAAGGGATGCGTGCCCTTGGGCCAGCCCCTCCCCTGATGTGACTAACCTGCGGCTCCCGTGGGCGTGGGGGGTCCTGCACACAGAGGGAGGGGAACGGCCTCAACACCACGTAAGGGAGCTTGATGGTGGCCGAGGCTGTGGGACAGCAATAGTCCCCAGCCACGTGCAGCTGTTTGGGGTTTAGGGTTTAGGGTTTGAGGCAGCGGTGAGACCCCAGCCACCTGCAGCTGTTTCGCATGTAGGAGGGTGCGGGCATGCGCGCAGCAGTAAGCATGGGGTAATGCAGCAGCCTTGGCCACCAACCAAGCCATGCCGCACCACCTCACCACTTCTATGCTGCCTTACATATGTAGCCAAAGAGCACTGGTGGCCGTACCTCTTCTGCTAGGTCCAGTTGGCCAAGTTGCTGGCACAGCTCCCCAGTGGTGGATGGGGAGGCATCACCCACGGGTGGTGGCAAAGGAGACTCCATCTGCCGCCTTGCGTCACATAGACAGGTTCGAACTGATCAACTTGCTTGCTCGCACCATACAACACACTGCGCCTGGCAACAGCCGCTAGCCTGACGTATGCATGCATGCAGAACCATGACATGCATGCATATTACTAGTCCTGTAATGCATGCAGACGCAATCCCTTTGTTCAGACGGCACTTCGCGAGCGTAATATTCCTATCTGCACGGATGAATGTTTTGTGGGCTAACACCGCGCATGCACCCACCGCGCATGCACCCACCAACACCGCGCATGCACCGCGCATGCACCCACCAACAAAGCACAGTGGGCGACTACGAAGCTAGCTCACTCCAACCACCTGTAAGCGAGATACTGAGATGCGTAACACAGATGACACTCTCCAGTGGGTGCTTCGTGATAACATTGGGAAATTTCGCTGTTGCGGCCTGCATATGTAGGCTCAGCAGGTTGCAGGGGTAAAATGTCAAGTGTTTCAGGAGAGCTTGTCCACCCTAGGGAGCTCTGCCGCACCACACCAATCCGCTTTTTGCAGCTCAAGGTAAAGTCTTTCACCTATCCACTTGCGGTTAATGTACACGACATTTTCCCAGACGGGCGACTGAATATATTCAAGGAGTTGAGCACAGAGATGGACAGTCAACTCCGAATGTTCCGGCATTTGTTGCATGTCAGCCCTGAGGTGAATTATAAAGCTTCAGCTTTTAAAGAAGTGGGAGAAGCAAAGCGGTGTGCCCACGCAGCAAAGAGGCTCTGGTTAGGTAGACAGCCTTTTACCAGCCAGCATAGCAGATACAATTAGGAGTGAGTTCTATCCTTTGTTCTCTGCTCCCTGGTAATAAAATTTTTCTGTGTGTGCTCAACCCACCGCTGTATGCTGCGCCACCAACGCTCAAAATGCCATATAACCTCGAGGCCAGTGTTCTCACCAGGTCACTTTTTGGGGTCCAAAGCTCGACCTACTGTTGCATTGCTGGGGCACGGATATACCTGAAGGATAAAAAATTGGTGTGTTCAACATCCCGTGTGAAACTTTGGGAAACAGGACAACAGAGCCAAACTGGATTACTGTGGCATCCCAGGATTGCAGTGCACAGCTCAGCCCTAACCAGGAGGACTTTAATATCACATGATATATTAAAGTCCTCCTGTCCTTACAATGGGCAGAGCCAAAAAACAAAATTCACTCACAATCACCAGCGTAAAGAATCGCAAAATGCAGCCAGGCCTGCAATATCTACCATGGGTGGCTGTACAGGTGATATGTCCCTTGATCTGTGCGAACCCTTTAATGTACTAAAGCAAGGAGGTACAATGCTACCACTGCATCTATGGCAACCGTTGCATACTATATCTGCCACTGCAAAATAGAAGCACTGGCACCGTGGGCCACTGGCTTTTTAGGAAAATTGAAAATAAATGCCTCAAAAGATTTAGACTGGAATCCAACTATAAGAGGGTTTAGAATATCATGTTCAGGGCGAGTAGGAGGAAAATAAGAAAAAAAGCACAAAGGCCAGCCAGCAAGGACCTGCCACAGCATAACAAAGCAGGGCCACCCAACCACACAAAGCTGGCAGGCTCAGGCAAGTACCGTACTGTGTATGCAAGCATATTGCTAGTGTGACATTACGCCAGTGACAATGGTCAAAAGTCAGCACAATGCATGCTTAATTCAAATTTGTACGCTTAAGGTTGTGGTCAGGCAATGCTCAGCTGATACTGCACGCCCATCAGACTGCAATGCTTACTCACATGAATCTCAGGTCCCACCGCTTCACCATGCCAAACTTTGCCTCAGGGATTGATCTCCAGCTTACCTTCACTCCCTCTCAGAGTCCTTTCTGGCCCTCCTTCTTGCCTGCTGTTTTGCTTTGAGCCCACGCTGCCAACAACCTGCACAGAGACAACTACCACAAGTGCACGGAAACAATGGCCAGTACACAGAAGGTGCAAACCCTTAACTGAACCCTAAACCGGCCCAACCCTAAACCCTTGCTCAAACCCTTAGGCACCGGTGTGTACTATGAGTATGTCCCCAAGATGTACAAAAAACTTCGAGTCCGAAGAGGTATGTTGGCAAGTAAGAGCCACGAGCAGAGTACACCTGCATTACAAGGCCAGCTTGTACTGACCGCCTCTCATCGAGTATCAGGTTCAGGACGATGTCTGCTTCAATTCATTGGGAAATTGGGGGACAGGTCAACAATGGTGGTCCGTCCACCAAATTCCCAGAAAGCTGAAGCGAAACGTCCTAAACCCCATCCTTAACGAGAGGGGGTAAGTTCAAGCTGGCCTTGGTATAGCAGGTGTACACTGCTCTGGAATACCATGACCGCCACAACCGTTACACAAGGCCAAAAAAACTCATACGTAGCAGGAAATTCGCATGGTATTGTGAAAAACTTTTTCAAATACTCCCAATCGTTCTGGACAGGGTTGCTGTGTCCTGCAGAACAAAACCACAGGTACTTCGGACCAAGAGCACTTGCAAATTATCAGGTGACAAGCACAATAGAAACTGCCCTGTTTCTGTTTTACTCACCTTGAGCTAGAGCTGGTGCTGGTGTTGGTGCTGGTGCTGGTCTGGTACTGGGGCTGGCTGCCCCTTGACCTGTGCGAATCTCCTTGCTAGATGGTCACCACTGCACCATACAAGCCACACCGTCAGGAACCGTCTCTGTCCTTCTGGTAAATTATGTGGTATGAGGGCAACCCTTACACAGGGTTTAACAATCTGCAGTGCCGCAAGGTCCATCATGTGGAGGAACGTGGACTAAGCAACTGACGCAGCGTGCGGGGGGGGAGAAATAAGCGCATGATGCTGATGACCAGAGAAGCGCATGATGCTGATGATCAGTGAAGCGCATGATGCTGGTGATCAGAGAAGCGCATGATGTTGATGACCAGTGAAGCTTCGATCAGTGCAGTGCAAGTGGAATTTGCCCTGGTCCAAATTGTGGCACATACTGCAGTAGTATGAATTGCTGTGGGCAAGCTTACAGCACTGTGTTGACTGCAACGCATGCACACACTTGAACCTCCTAAGACTCACAACAGGACATAAATTTGCCCAAGGGTTTTGTGTTTGTACCTTGCGGCCAGCCTGGCTGTCTGCTACTGATCCGCCAGCTGCGCCAGCTCCAGTCTGGACCCCAGGCTAGGGTACTTGGTAGGGTTTTCCAGGGCCTCGGCTGCCTTGGGGTTCACGTCCCCTTGGGGTTCACGTGCCTCAGGCCCTTGTGTCACTGCTGGACAACCTGGGGGGCAGGGGTGTGGGGGAGAGCGGGGGGGTTGGGGGTGAGGGCAAGGGGGAGTCAGAGGGGAAACCCTCCAAGGAAGGTGTAGCGACAGAGGGTGGGCGTTGATGCGCTCTGCGCACAAAGAAAGTCCCCGTTACCGAGCAAACACCCTGCCTGAAACCTACCCGCCCCATTTTTGGTGGAGTGTATGTGTGCACAGAGAAAGCCGACCACAAGCACATGCCTTGTGGCATGCACACAGCAGCGCTACGCACTTGTCCATGCCCGCCAGCAGGAAATGGGTTTAGGGTTTAAGGTTTAAGGCCCCTGTCCGCCACTGGCAGCAGGAAGTGGGTTTAGGGTTACGGTTTAGGGTCAGCATCGGTCAAGCTGGAAGTGGGTTAAGTAATTAGTGTTTGGGGCTAATGTCCGTCAGTAGAAAGTGGGGTTAGGTTCTAGGGTTCATGTCTGCCGGCAGGAAGTGCATAGGAAGGCAACGTCTGCACAGCCAGCCTCCTCGGCCAGGGGCCTTGTGGTACCATGTTAGGTGCGCGTTCTGCCCTTTGTTGTTACTGCAATGGTGCGACTAGTAGGAGGACTGGTGCAGCAGATACTCAATGTGGCGGACAGCCGCAAGGGCCTTCACTACAATAGTGAATTCCCCGGGAATTCACTATGCCAGGGCCTTGCGGCCGTAAGCCACTATGAGTATTTGGTGGACCAGTCCTCCTCGCACCATTGCAGTCTGTGGATTTGGTCTGGAGACCTTCAGAACCTCTCCCTTGTAGAATATGGGCAACCTGCATATAGAAGTGTACATAATTAAATGGCTGTATGGTAGAGTACACTTTTCAAGATTTGAGGCACACTGGATGATTGCTATGCCAACAAATTCAACAAATCAGAGCTAGACCAGCAATGATTGAAGAAGTTATCGATGGTCCAGTACTGAAGCCAATGATGTTATTGGCCTAGTACTCAATTAGTTTGCCAACAATGTCAAATTTGCACCGCCGTCAACCTGCGGGCGCACCAAAGTGGCATAGATGGTTTTGGTCATCTTAGTCATCCATAGGCTTAGCAGCTAAGGGATAGAGGAGGGTGGTAGAAATGCCTGTGGATAATGGTAACCTGATACAGGATATTTTGGTGCAAAAGAGGGATGGGCGCATGAGGCGGCCAAGGTGGTTCAGGTGGCCCATGGTCTCCCATGGGGGTACAGTGTATTACCTGATGGAGTTACGGTCAAGGCCATTAATGGGTGACGCACTGCGGATGGCATGCAGTACTGTACCAGTGGCAATAAACCAGTTGTGGTGGCTCAGTCATTACAGGTCGGACCAAGGAGGCGTGATCAATGGAGCAGTCATGAGCAACCCTACAATGGGGTCTGCTTGGGGTGCAGGTGGTCAACAGAAATTGTGGTGATGATGGTCGCGGCAGACACTATTTCACTTGTTATGCAAGAATATACACTATGATGACTCCTTGAGTCAAGTGAGGGGGGAAAGGGGGTCCTTTGGGCAGCGCTGTTCTATAGCTGCCATAATGATTACCGTCACGTCACTGTCACCGGTACGTCACGTTTAGTAAACATGGAGCTCTGCCAGGCCCTGTACATTTACAAGTTTGATAAGCCTGCCCGCAGCGCAACGCATGCATATGTGTGACAATGCTGCAAGCTTGCTGTTGAACACAGTGGCCATTGAGTGGACTTCCAGCATGCCAGGTTGTCACTGGGCGGTTCCCTCAGAGTTTTATGCCAGTGTAGAGACCCTTACACTGGCATTTGAGAGGGCAACCCAATGACGAGATAGCATGCTGAATTCCAAAGTCCGCTCATTAGTCACTGTGTTCAACAGCCGCTGGCAGCCAGGGTCTTTTGTGACAGCAGCCTTTTTGGTAGAGGACATAGTAGACAGGAGAGCATTGCCCTTCTCTCTGCTAATTCCTCTTCCTTAACCGCGTTGAACGCGCTTGTTCAAGGACAGGCTGCGTAGCTATTTATTTATTTATTTATTTGTGACAGCAGCCTGTGTGCTTCTAAGGTGACCTTCTTGGCAGATACTGCAAGCATCCCAGTGACTGGTTCTGCACGGTCCAGTAACCTACCACTGTTTTTCACCGTTGCCCCACTCGTCCAGGTATTGCCAACAGTTACTTGGGCAGATGACGTCCTTCAACTTCAATGCCTCTTGGCATCTGAAGTCTCAGTGACCTTCAACTTTGCAGCCGCCACTCTCAATGACCCGTTCAAGGCTCACTGAGACAATGGCCATGACCCCACAAGGAACTACACATACAGAGTGGACTCCATGCCTAAAAGAAAGGGACGAAAACGAGCCATGTGCCACTGAGGCACCCTGCCTGGGCGTGGGTGACTTCAGGTCTCCGTTTGGCAACGTTGAACTTGGGTTGTACAACCCACCACCACATGTGTGCAGGGCGGTGGGTGGTTTTGGGTGACGACCAAGACAAGGTCTATATGAACGCTGTAGTAGCCAACTGGCCCGACATGGTTCCTCAAGACTTCTGACCGGCATTCATTTTGTGGCACTCCAGCAAACGGCGACACCTTGTACTGGTTGCTCCGACATTGCCAGCGCCAGGCGAAACCAATTGCATGCCCACATGGGCGCTGATTACCATCAATGACCCATCTACAACAATGCAACAGTCATTACCTGGAAATCAGCCCAAAATGGCTTTCAAGGATCTGTGGATCAGGCAGTATGCGACTATTATTAGCTCGTCAATGGCCCCACGATCATCGGTGGCACCATTATGTATGATCATCAAACTGATCGCTGTGTAGTTTTAGGCATGTGTGCATTTACCGCCCGGCAGTACAAAAATCTCCACTCTCGACAGCTAGCCCCCCCTTGCAACCAGAGAGGAGTGCCGAGTCAGAAATTATCTCGCACTGTGAATACATATGCACATTCACAAGGCGTTGGAGCGTATGCCAGCGCTTGAGAGGGCATCCCTCATGTTGGAGCCATTTTCATGCTGCAGACTGCCTGGCTGGGCTCTTGCAGAGTAAGCACATCACATGCATTTCGAGTAGCCGACAGTTGCAAGCTGGTGTCGGAACCCAACTCTTCTGTCCATAGCCAGGACGCTCCACTCAATCAACCTGGTGCACGTCGACACACCGCTGGACTGAAGGCGACTCGAATCGAGGTACTGTGCTGGTGTGCGTTGGTGAGGTGGTTACCACTGGAACAAGTGCAACCTGCATGTGCCTCAGTGCTTCGCTTGTGGTGTACCACTGCATTATGCGGATGCAAGTGATGGAGCAGCTCACAGACAGGTAAGAGTACTTTGTAATCACTTTGCTTGGCCTCATTTGCAGCACGTCTGTGTGGAGCTTGTGAAGGCGTTCATTCATAGCCTGTTTGCTGCTGCACATGCCCACATGTGGACCATGCGAAATTCAAATTTTATACTCCACGAGCTGGCCCGTAAACTGCGTTGAACGCATTTGCTTTGACCATTCTGTGGCAAAAGGGCATTGTGAGGCACCAAGTTTTGGAGCAGGTATGCTACCTGTTACAGTAGTAACACAAACAAACAAACACAAACAAACAAAGAAAGAAACAAAACGCCCCCACACACGGCAGCACACCACAACCAGCAATGTTGAAAAACACAAACAAGCCGGGCAGCAACCAGTGGAACATGGCGTGGGTAACAAGGGCATAGCACCTAAGCATAGCCCCGATTAATGTCTGTCAGTGTAAGAATCGCGGGGAGCAAAGAACGAGCTGGCGGTGGTGTGCTCACACCAAAACTTGTTGGTTGTAACTACGTGGTTACAATCGTTGACAACACAGCGATGCACTGCTATCCGAATTGAATTTGCTGCACTGTAGCCGCTGGGCAAGCACTTCGAGTGACTCGAGGCACAGCGTCTCTACGCCATCGTGAATGGCATTGCCGTTAACTTCAAGGTTGCACCACGATCCGGCGTCATGGCCTCACAAGATCTTGCACCAAGAGCTGGCACCCCATTGCAGGAGTGAACTACTACTTGAGACAAGTAACCTTCCAAAAACAGAAGCACCCAACTCCATGCTGTAGGTGGACAATTGTTGCAACCTGCAGCAGCTGACGATCTGAGATACTGAAGAGGTTAACCATTTGCCAAGATCCAGCCTAATACTGCATTACCTGCAGCCTTCACTGGAGCGCCAACCATGGCTCATCCAGATCACAACCATGCCCCAGGTCAAGGCACTACCCATTGTGAGACTCCCCCCAGCCAGAATGTGCACTGCCAGGCAGCAGGTACGTTGTGAATATTCAGATACTCAGTAGGCTGTCTGGCCCCCACCCGCCGCACACTGCAAATTGACGCAAGGTGAAGTGGCACCTGCATATTCAATGGAGCCACGCACTTGGCTACATGGGCATGGCACATTCACTGGCTCGCATGCAGTATCAAGGCGCCTGTCACATGTGGTGTGCACTCAGCTGCCTGCACCTAGTGGCCCCTGCCACTGAACTGTGCATCATGTTACCACTCAATCAATGTACATAAAATACTAGGCACATTGGATGCATGTGCACTGCATACACTGTGAATCACATGAGTGCAAGGCGCCTGACACATTGTGATGTGCAATCCTTTTCCTGTGCGCCACACGACTGACAGTGCTGTCTGGGCAATTCGCCGCTCCAACAATTGACCTCTGTTGCAGAATGTCCAATGCGCCCTGTCATCAACCATTGTCAGGATCTCGCAGAGGCGCATATCCCTTCAACACCATCGCCATCTGCCGACCCACAGCGTGCCGCGAGCTCTGCCAAGAAGACCACAATTTCAGAGAATCACGTCAGTGACCAATGTCCTGTGCCAAATGGCGGCGTGACAGAAGATGGCAGCAGGTCCAACAGCGTGTGTGACAGCCCTGCAGGCCATTCAGCCAGCGGCAATGACAGCCATCAGGTAAGACCCATGCAAGCAAGCAATCCCCAAGAACGCATTGCCTTGACTGTGGAGTATGGGCAAAAAGGCGCCAAATTTGCAGTAGCAGCTTTCACAGCAGCTAGTACAGAAACATCCTTGATTTATTTACAGTCAATTGTCATCCACGCTCAGGTTCCACATCAAGGAATTTTTTATGAAAACTCGTTAAATTTTGGACAAGGCTGCTAAAACGTCTATGCGCGTAGCTTGTGTGGTCCAAGGGACGAGTTTAGAGGTGAATTGAATGATTGCATTGCGTTGCAATCTGTAATAGCAGACGCTGTGCCTGTGGAGGGCCATGTGCTGTGCTGTGTGCTGTGACACGTTGAGCAAAACACACTCAGTGACTGCAAGTAAATTAAAACCTGTTCAAATGCAAGGTTGATGTTGACGTTAAGTGATTCTTTTCTGGATCTCAGGAGGCGCTGGATGCTCCATCTGCACCACCAGCGCCCATGGCTCACCTCTCCCACGTGCGCTCCCAACCTCCCTGCCTGGAAGGACCATCCACTCCACCCCAGCAACGAGTCATCAAGCCTATCCCCATCAGGCTGGTGCCAGGGGCTTCCATGGTTGCCAGCATGCCTGACACCATGGTGCCTGGGGCGCCGCAAGTGAGCCACCCGCCCTCCCCGCCGCGTTTCAAGCCAGTGCACAGTGAGCTGCCATTTGGCACATCCCTCGCCACGTCAGCAATGCCCTGCCCTGCGTTGCACGCCTACACCACCACCCCTGGACCGGCTGCGCCTGCGCCAATGGGGCACGCCTTCACGCCTGTGATGCCCACCTGTGGGAGTGCCGCCATGACATGCCAGTGGCAGGCACCACAAAGATCAGTTGGCATCATTGATGGTGCTATGCAGCATGCAATAGATGTGCAGCATGGGCAGCTGCAGTCTGGCCCCCATGGCGGCTCTCTGACCCTTGGGGAGGCGCTGGCAATCCTGGGGAGGCTGCAGCTGGCGGCAGGGTCTTCCGAAGCAGTGGAGGGTGTGCTCCTGGCTTCAGTGCTGCTGGCGGGGGAGCTGCAAGCCCTCAAGGGTCTCAAAAGGGTGCCAGCAATGCCCTTCCCGAGTGCGCAGCCGCCTGCCTCTGCTTATCCTCCACAGCAGAAGGGGATTCCAATGGGTGTCAGTCCTCTCCCGTTTGTGCTCCCATCCAGGCTGGCCACTCAGAGACCCACCATTGCCCCACATGCTGGCGCCCAGTTCCAGCCGACTGCACAGCCATGCCCTCGCGTTGGACCGCAATTCGCAGTCATGCATGGAGCAGGTGCCATCCTGGCAGGCACACCCATCCAGTCCGGGCGCACGCCAGGGAAGCCTCCCATGCCTGGGGTCAAGTGCGCCATGGCAGACAAGGGCCATGTGCAGCATGCGCCAGCAGCATCACTTGATGGGGGTACAGGCGTCGCGGCCAGCAGTGGAGCGCAGGTGCCCACCAGCAGAGCATCTGGGTTGCCTCAGCCTAAGGTGACCCAGATGCCTGGGCACGGCTGCGGCGATACCACTGCAAATGGTTCTGCGGTGCGCACTGGCTGTGGACTAGCTCTGTCATCACAGGCGCATGATCCAATGGACTGCAGCACTTGCGCAGCGCCAGCGCCACCGGACACCCACCTTCCAGTGCTGTCAGCGGCAGCCTGCACCACACCGCTGCACCCAGGCAAGGCACGCACACTGAGCAAGCGGCGTTTGGATGACATTGGCGAGTCGCCTGCCACACGCGTGGCCAAGCTATTGCGCAGCCGCAGCCAATCCCAGGGCCTGGCAAGGGGGTGAAAATACACGGTGCAGGAAATATAATTGCATAGCAGTGAATTGTACCATCATGTATGATACAAACCATTTGAGTACTAGTATACAAGCTGGGGTCCTGGGACTTATGACAATCCATTTCATGGAACAACTGTGCTGCATGTACTTCACCCAGCGCATGTTCAATTTTTACCATAAAGGCCTTGAAGACCCTGCGGCAGTATGTGCTGTGCTTATCCACAATGCATGAACAGTGATAGCATTCTGCCCAACCTGAATGGGTCTGGCCCTCAAGGCACAGTGCTTGCACTGAATACAGAAGTGGACCTAGTCACCAGGTATAGTTTGGTCATGGCAGACCTTAAACAGATTATGCCATTGTCTAGCCCGCCGCAACATTGTTCCACAAACCGTCTGTGACAGTCATTGTGGACAGTGCTGCCCTGCCTGTCTTGCTGTGTTTGAAACCATTTTTTCGACGGTGCTGGTTGTCACGGAGTACCGAGGCTCACGCCTTTGTGCATCCCCTTTCTTTATATCTTTCTGCTCGTGTCAAGACCTTGATCAGCCTTGAAATGTGGCGGAATATCATTATGATAGGCTTCTTTCCTTCAAGGACAGTGTACGTATGCCGCGATGAACTGGCATGGTGAATGTATACTTGAATGACATTGACATCATGATATTGTATGATGTTTGCGGCAAAATTGGAAATTTAATATAAGTGACTGTCAGACATAACACTGGCAGGGTGAGACTGTGAAGCCACAATGACCCGCCTAATTTAGGCAGGGCCCCCCAGGGACCCATAGATTTGGCATAATTATGATTGCCACTGGCAAGTCACAGATTTCAGTATAAGGTGCCGGCCAATGATTAGCTCAATGATCGTTCCTCTATACAGCTTGGGATAGTACATTCCATTTACAGGTCTCACAGGTGATCAGATGTCATCTTCACGACCCAGGGTGTCTCAAGCCATGCCAAACCCAAACGAAACCCCAGGTCTGGGCCAGCTATTGCAAGCTCTGCCCTCTGAAGTCTAGCTTAGCCAAGCGCGAGCACCACGCCTGTACCACATTGTGCTACAGGCGGCATTTTATTGTGATCAAGGACCAGGTCCTAGTACAAACCCCAGCCAGAGTTGGATAAAAGGAAATAAAGAAGGGTGGGAGGGACGAGCTGCATGCGATGACAGCTACAGCCAAAAGCGCCTTCACCTAGAAGTATCTACTGAAAGTTATATGATCCGCTTGGCTAACAAGGCACACAAGCCTGCCTGCTGTGAAGGCTAGTCTAGGCTACTACGAGTGACCTAGCCGTACATGCTGTCCAGGTTCTATATCAACATGGAAACTGTGAGCTATTGATGTATGTACAAGCGCTGCAGCGGAGGCTATAAAAGACAACATGCTGAGCATGTTGCCACCTCAGTGCATGCATCAATACTTGTAAACACACCCTGCACCATCACGATCATATCCCAGGCATGCCCTAAGTTGCAATAAGGATGCCAATGTCAGTTGGAACACGGGCTGAACTATAAAGCCCGCCTGGTAGACCCCGTGTACAGAGACAGCATAGCTCTAGAGTCGTATATAACACGCTGTTAAGTGTATGCTGACTGGTTGATGGCATTGCTCTATCCTATCTATTCAGAACAAAAAGTTGACCCAGTGCTAGGCGCTCACCCTCAATATCTCAGTGCTTGAATACAGCTATCAGATCCATCGCCCAAGGAAATACTCCTACTGCGGCCACTAGCACCCTGCATCACATCGCCTGCCAAAACAATACTCCCAATCTGCAACAATTACTCTTCACAATATTCCAACAAGTCACTGGAACTTCCATAATCCTACGTGAACCCATATAAACGTGCCATCACTCTTATCCAATTGGGGGTCCTCATCGCCGCGAGACTGCCAGCGCAAGCTGCTGCTGAATCCTGTGTGGCTGGAGCATGGGAGGCAGTGAGAACACATGCTTCTTGGCCTGCACAGCCGTCGGCGACCCCTGGGCAGGTGCCCGCTGCACAGCCACCGCAGCGCGCGCAGGCACCTTGGCAGGCACGTGCGCCTTGGACCCAGTCGCAGTTGGGCGGTTGGCTGCTGCTACTCCCGCCGCAACTGCCATTTGCGTGGCCTTTGCCCGGTGCTGAATGGCCAAGTTGGTGGCTGTGCGGCCCACAGTGTCGGCAAAGGCGCGCACACCCGTGCCCACCGCCTTGACCGCGTCGCCCACCCTGATGCCGCCAGTCAGGAGGGAGCCCTGGGCTGCGCCAGCATCCGCCATGTTGGCTGCGTAGGTGGCCACTGCTGCCGTGGCTGCGCTGTACACAGGCCTCTTCACCACCATCTGCGCCTTGGCGATAGGCAGCAGGGCCTTGCTCCCCAGGGCCTGGGCTGGTAGCCGGTTGGTCAGCACCCGGTTGGCACCCGTCAGGCGGCCTAGGGAGTGGCCGGTGAGGGCCGTGGCTGCTGCCATGGTTGCGTGGCCAATCGCCTTGACAATGTGCCAGTTGTTGATGTCTGCGGGGTGGGGGTGGGGGGAAGGGTAAGGGCTAGGTTGTGGCAAGGCAAGTTGAAGGTGAATAGCAAGTTATGGTTAGGGCTTTGTCACTGGTTGGCACTAGCAGAGGTGGTTGGCTCCTTGTCACACCTGTCATGTACTGGCCCCAGAGCACAATCCGGTCCCGCATGTTTGGCTGCTGCCGCCTGCTGTAGATGTTGTGCCGCAGCAGCTTTTGAGATGCCCCCTCGTACCCCGTGGCATACTGTACCAGCTTGTTGACGTAGTGCCTGCAGCAGGTTGCAAAGAACCCTCTTCAGAATATTTTAGGGCAACTGCCAAGAAAGCACATTCTAACAGACTGCCCAGCCAAGAACCAAACTTTGTTGGACAAGCACATCACCCGATCTAAGGTTGTATTGCCCACCTGCAGTCGTTTCTGTGCAGGTCATACTGCAGGCCATGCAGTTGGTTCCAGCTCCGGATGTCCTCCAGGCTCAGGCAGGTCCTCCCCACGTACATATGCCTCGGCGGCAAGTTGGACAGCTGCAGCAGTGAACAAACAGGGTTAGCCCCCACATTCAGACAGAAAGAACGTACAGACGCCTTGCAATTTGCCATCGGTCAACAGCCACCGTATTTTTGCAATGACTAATTATTGGGACGCACCGGCAGTTCCCGAATCTCCCCTGCGACTCCCAGCCTCTCCATCTCGCGTTGCTTGGCCCGGAAAAAGCCCCTGAAGCCCTGCTTGCGCTGCACATGAATCTCCCTGCCTCCATTCGGCCCAAAGTCGAACTGGTGGTATATTCCGTCCTTGGACTTGAACACGATCATGTAGTGACCGATGCCCATCTCCTCCAGCCCCGTCTTGACTGCAGGAGGCAGCTTGCCCAACAGCGCCTTCCCAAAGTCCTTGAACCCCCGCACCACGACGTACACCTCAAGGTTGTTGCTCAGGATGTCTTCGCTGTGCGAGCTGTGCTGCTTGAGGGAAGGGGAGGAGGCGCTGCGTCGCATCCTCTGGGCCCCAAACGTTGGCCTGGAAGACTGATTGGTAGAAGCCAAACCAGAGCTGCGAGCCATAGACTCGTCCATCTCAGGGATCTCGGGTAGGAACAGAGTCTCCATAGTGCCCAGCCACCCAAACAAGGCGAGATCGGTGCACGATTCAGTACCCAAAATTCACCGCCTGTACCCGACGATGCACAACGCTCTGTTCCCAGAACGGCGGAGCAACACGCCACAGGGAATTGCCTGCAAGGATCCGTCAAGGTCGAACCAGAATTGCCAGATCGTGAGCCTAATGCAACAGGACTGTGACCTAAACTTGTGCATAACGACAATAAAAGCAGAATTTTCCAGACCTTCTTTCAAACTTCCCGCGAGGCCAGACCAGTCGGTCACCCGGTCAGGGGAGGAATTCTGTCCACACCATACAATGCCCACCTGGTCAGGGGGAAGATTCTTGGACCCTCAGGGTTTGGGGTTTTGATGGAGCTGCCCAGACAGGGCCAGAGGAGTCGTGGGCCAGCAGTTTGTCCCTGTCCACCTTGACCACTTTACTCACAACCTCAATGGTCAGCACCCAAGCATATCGGTGTGTATATGGGCGCGTTGTGATACGTACATCCTTTCTGCATGCCTCCCTTGGCATATTATTGTTAACATTATATTCTTTTGCAAACACCAGCAGACTCCCTACCAGCTTTCCGGCCGTGCCAGAGTGACGCAACAAAATTAACTATCAGCAAAATAAAGGTGCAAGCTTCAGCCAGATGAAACGGGAACCAACCTCAGCTTGAACAAGGCGGTTGACTTGCGCAAAACATGCAGGCTGACGTTGCCAAAGCCGTCAAAGACAAGAAGGTTGCACAGTATGAACCTGGCTAGTAATTAATGTGGAATTCATCAATTAACCAAAATAATTGCCGCAGAGTCTGATAAAACGTACTTGTAGAATACCAATTTAAAAACCCCTAAAAAACAGCATCCTGTTGCAAAGGTGTCACAAAATAGCGCAAAGGCGTCACTTATAAGCTCACAGAAGTCTCTGAAAATTTCTTTCCTCAAAAGCAACACCCCGCACCCGACACGCAGCTCCTGCTAGTGCTCCACTGCAACCCCCAAGCCCACGCCTGCAACAGCCGCTGGGCCTACCACATGCCCTGCCGTGTCCACCCCGGTAACTCCAACACTTCAAGCGGGAAGATTCCCAACGTAAATGCCTGCTGTGGTTGCTTAAGGCGGTGCAAATTTGCCGTTGGCTGGTCGAGGTACAAAGCTCACGCCGCGTGCCGGTCTACAAACCGTGCAATCGCAGGGTTGACCAGATGGGGTGCCTCGTCTTGTGGGCAGTGACCCACGCCTGCACGGCACACCAACATGTCAACACTGACTACAAGCACGCAGTCTCCTGCTAACGGTGCAGAATAAGGATGCCTGCCCCGCCAACAACTACAACAACAACTGCATGTGAACTAGTCACTTTTCCAGAAGAGCGGAAATATACAACATTTTCTCATGAAATACCTTGCCAGAAAGGAAAATAACTTGCCATGATATGGAGGCCAGGTGAGGCGTACCTGGGAATGTGACAAACTCCTCGACAGCAGGGTAGTCCTTGAACTTCACCCCCCACTCCACCTTCTCCCAGGGATCCTTCTCACCCCACAGCACACTGACGGGTACCGTGACCGACTGCATCAGGTCTTCTGGCGTTGGGCCACCAGAGTACGAAATGAAATCCAAAAAGACGTCCACTGCGCCAGGCTGCACCCAAAAAATAACACAGCTTAACCATTAAACGGCGAACAGTGCAGCATATAGTGAAGCAATGCCGTTCAGCCGCTCATGCATTGCATGCATGCTATAGCACATTGAGCCATTCACATGTGATGTAAAACTGCATGGCAGCAGCGGGCGGTGTGTGCAGCTACGTACCTGCAGTCCAGGCTTGAGGATCACATCCACCAGTTCGTCAGTGACAGTGGATGGATCGCCGTAGCATTGCCGCAGGATGTTCTTCACTCCCTGCAAACCCACGCACATTGGTCTTACATTTTCTACCTAAGAATCATGGCACCAATATATTATTGGCATTCATGCTTAGATGCATGAGCACATTCGCAGAGTGCAGGTAAGAGCACAAAGAATCACCCGTACATTGCTTCACTGCAGCAGCCAATCCATGCCATGCCATCCCCTTCACTCTGCCCCGCCACCCACCTGCTGTGTGGCAACCTGTGCAAAGAACCACTTCCCCAGGTCGGTGGTTCGCAGCACATTTTGCAGCGCCTTCACAAAGGGCCGCTGCAAGGGCGGCTGCTTGGACTCGTGCAGCATGCGCAGGGAGATGTTGATCACCTGCACCCCTTTCACCTTGTCTGGCTGGTTGATAGCTGCTTGGAGACCAGCAAGACCTGGAACACACCATGTACATGAATTGGCGGAATTGATTTATTTGTGACCTGGAACACATTCCCACAGCAGGAATAG
Source organism: Heterotrichella gracilis (assembly GCA_032358255.1). Lineage (NCBI taxonomy): Eukaryota > Xanthophyceae > Tribonematales > Xanthonemataceae > Heterotrichella > Heterotrichella gracilis. Next base: position 117,344 of record JAULBX010004998.1, read on the forward strand.
TGACAGACCTTGCTCCATGAACTAATTTTCTTCCTTTTTAACTCCACTGCACTGGGCTACAGGAAGCATCCGGCAAGACACATGGAGCAAAGAGTGGAATATCTCCTAGCTCCCATATGAATTCTGTTGGTCACAGGCTACAACAACCCTCCCTCGCTTCTTGCACCCACAGCAGGTGGTCCCAAGCGTGGGCAATATGGGGTCGGGTTTAACACCAACCACTGGTTTCACAATAAAAACATTACAAACTTTTTAGTGCAACAACATGCTTGCTGGCGTACCTCCCACAGAGTTGCAGATGAAGAACACCGGCTCACCAACAAACGCATCCACAAAATCCAGCAGCTGTTCAGCCCATGTGTCAAACGTGTACAGCGTATTGGGCTCAAACTGCCTGCATGAACCAAGCCAAAGGGGTGAATTTTGTTGCACCACTAGTACCAGTGCAGTTGCATGTGTCATGCGCACTGTCTGCCTGCAGGGGATCAAGCCACAAGTGTACCGCTCTGCACCGCAGGCGAAGCAGATTGGCGTGCATACCTTGGATCTGGCTTGTCGCTGTATCCGTACCCCAACAAATCTATGGAGTACACCCGGTATTGCTTGCCCAGTACAGCTATGTTCTTCCTCCAGTGGTCACTGAAACCACAACACAATTGTAAGCGACAGAAAACGGTGTCCAGGCAGTGGTTTACAGAGAAACAGAGGGGCTCACCAGTTAGCTCCAAACCCGTGCACAAGCACCAGCGGTGGACCAGAAGTCCCTGACTGTTGGTATCTGATATTGTGTCCTTTCCATGTCCATGTGCTGCATCCAAAGGGTTTTAGTAAGTTGGGTGTGGTGGGTGGTCAGCGCAGGCGGTGTGTGTACTCAATTTCTAACCAGTACACACAACTAGTACTTTGTCGATGCAAAAAAGCGTGCAAGGATTACAACTAAAACCCCATATATTTTCACTGCTTGCGCCAGGTTTGCAGACTGCAGCACCACATGTTGTGTAGCTTGCACCACACCTTTCTGACACCCCTTCAGCCAGCTCTAGGTCTGCAGTAGCCGCTGCACAAGTGACTGGTGCAGCTGCAGCTTTCGCTAGCCGGCTCCTGGGCAAGTGGCAGGCTCTGCTGCTTAACAGGGCTCTGTGCACCTTGTGGCCCCCACACAGCCTACTCAAGCGCGAGGTCACACTGGGTGTGCTGCATAGTTGGTTGCTTGCGCCACGGGCTATACAAGGCGAGTGTGCAGGAATGAAGGACAAAAGCGCGGACATGGTGTTAGACAAAAGAGTATCAGTTTGGGCGCTTCAACAACAGCAACCCAAGTCCCCACTGGTTGTAGGCGAAGCAGTGCCAGCGATCTCGACTCTGCTACTTTGCCTTAACTTTGCCAAACAGCTGGTTCTTCTAGCACATGTGCAGCAAATCGATGTATTGTAGGTCTCGCAGAGACGTGTGACCTATCAGACGTCGGAAGACCTGTCCAGGCGAACGCAAAAGTGTGTGGTCTCTGCAGGCATGTCCTTTTGGCGCCAAAGGGGAACACCTGGATGTTATGAGAACCCAGAGGATCCAGGAGATGGCAATAAAGGCATGCCCCAAAGGTTGTTGGGTTCATCTATGGGCCACGAGTCACTCTTGCCGCAAATAGTGTTCACTTGGGCAAGCGTGCCATTAACGTCAAAGTAGAGAACGGACATTTGCAGCCAGTAGTGTTCTCACATGCATGCATAAGTCATCAGCGCGATTTTGATGGGCGCAAAACTATCAATTGGTGGCTGCAGTTGAGAGTGAAAAGCGTCTTATTCAGTGAACCTGAGTTGCTGCTTCGTGACGAATCGTTGGCGTGTCCCTTAACTCTGTTTGTTTTGTACCGCGCCTATGCATGCATTACTCCTCTTGAAGACAGCTGCGTGAAGAAATGGCCGGGCTACAATATGACCTGAACGATAGCTACACAGCTTCGGATTCAGGGAGTGTGGACCCGCTGGACGACCTTTTGGAAAGATACACGTTCGACTTCAAGCCGGAGCTGTGTTTGAAGTTGAGAAAAAGGTGCTTGACACGATATGCACATGCATGCACTGTATGTTTGCGAGTTGTTAAGAGGTAGTGTAGCCTGCGCGACTTTGTTTTTTGTGCCACTATAGCACTCGTGTGTTTGCCTGCTCAAACCTGTACGTTGGGTCGCCACTGCAGTGCCAAGTACTGCATCTTGGGCTTTGATGCCTCGCTGACGAAGTCAAAGCAACCCCTTGAGAGGGCTCCAAGGCACTCCATGAGCTTTGTGGTAAGCTATACTGTAGTTTACCCACCTCTCCATCTTTATGCATTGAACCTGCCAGACAGCTCTTGCTTTTCTGCTGTGGGCTGGCTCACCCGGGCGTTGCCCTGCCTATAGGCTAAGCCCCTTGACAGCAGTGGTGGTGCCTGGTGGAGAAAGGTGGTGGTCACGCCGGGAGCCAGCAAGGTACAACTATTCACCAAAAAGTTCTCTGTGCTGGACTGGTTCAGAGTCCAGTTTGTCGCCAACCATGACTGGCAGAAGCAGCAGCCTTCGGTCCACTGGAGGTATGCTTGTCTTGTCTCCGTGCTCTTGTCATAAGGCGCAACATGCAGCTGCGTTACATGCGGTCACCCATACATGCCTGCGCTACAAAATGGCGTTACGCTAAACCCTTCTTGCAGGCTGACTACAAAGTGGACAACGGGGGGGAAGCTGGGCAGGAAAGAGCACGTAAGTCATATTGAACTGTGCCCTAAAACTTGATGCATTTTTCAATCCTGCAAATTTTTTATTGCAAATTGAAATAACTGCAAATTGGCAGAACAGTGGATAGTACAACCCGGGGATTATTGCATGCTGCCAGAGGTCTCACCCTCCATGTATTCCACTGTCTTGCACCATGCTGGCTGATGGGCAGTGTGTGTCCACAGTACCGGCTAAACGACAAAGTGGAGATCAGGCCGCACTGGAGGTGCAGTTATGACTTTCCACAAGCCGAGGGGTGCGTGCTTGGCTTGGCGGTTCTTGATGCCAATGGCATTGTGGATGCCAATGGCTGTAGCAATTCCTCGCTGTAGGCTTTGCCAATCTTTGCACGGTGCATGCACGTGTGGCTGGACTTAGATGACTTGGAAGCGACAGCAGCATGTTAAGGTGTGCTTTTGTGCTGTGCAGGCACTTTGGTGCAGGTTCCGGGGAGGGCAGCCACCTGGACACAGGCTACTGCCACGTCGAGATACCCAAAATCGAGGCGGTGATAAAGCTGAGCGGGGAAAGCGAGGACGAAGTGCTATAGATTGGGTGGTTGAGGAGGGACTTGCATGCCAAGGGCTTATGCCGTTTTTCGTGGGGCCAATAGGCAAAACCTCATCACGTTTCATAGGCCAACCATTTCATTGGGTACGGCAGTTCATTCAGGCAGCACTTGAACTGTAACTCATAGGCAGCCGCCACCCATTGATGGTTAGGACACTTCAGTGCTGGGTCTGGTTGATTTTAAGCAGAATTTAGTGTTTTGGTGGTTGTGCGCTGGCACTGCAGTTATAACAAAGCAAGATGCAACATGTTCAGTGGCGTGGGGACATCACAATATGCAGTGCGCAGGTGTGAGATGCACATCCTGGGCTAGCAGATTATTGAACCCTTCTTTGTTGGGATCAGGCCTTGGCATTCCTTGTGCTTGGGTCATTTGTCTTGACTGAACTGCAACATACCAGTCCTCACAGTGCTGACGTGGGAAGGCCACTCGCTGTAGCATGTGACTCATGTGGGTTGCCAGGTGGCTTAAAATTCCTCCGAAACCCCCAAAACGCCGAAACGTGCCACGCCCTTCGAAGCGATGCAAAAGCACCTCGAGTTGAGGCAACAGAAGATAACCACACACTTGTTACCCATTTATGTGGGTATTACCCAGCAACGTGCTGTCTATTCGTCGCTGACCTTGCTCATTAGGTGTTTCCCTCGGTTTCACCTCACATCAAGTAAATCAAAGGCTGCGTAGCTGCCATTGCTTCGCCAGGTGACCAACCGCAACCCAGACTAGACAGAAGGCGTTCAATTGCGTCACATCAGCTCTCAGTTGACGGCGGGGAATCCCATTTGAGGTACAGGACAGCAATTGGTGTGAAAGATGGACCCAGCTTCCTCCAGGCGTGTCCAGGCCCTGAGCAGGCATCTGTGCTCTGGCGGCAAGCTGGAGGACTTTTGCCCAAGGGAGCTGTACCTCTTTCTTGTCAGGGACAACCTAGAGATGCGTTCCAAGATATTTGACTTTCTCCAGGTGAGTGACACATGCCCTTAAAATTGGCTGGGACACTCAGCATGCGGCCTAGCTGGTGCAGAGGAGCAGCGTAAGGCTGCCTTTGTGCCCTCACTCTCCACTTACAGAGAAGCTGCTTGTTGTGCCCTCACTGCCCATCTTACTAAAAGCCTGTTCTTTGACACTGTAGGACCCCCTGTACAAACCAAACTACTACCTCTCCTTGATGGACTTCAGAGAGCTCACACTGCAGCGCCTGAAGAAGTTTGTGGACCGCCACTTCTTCTCAGTTCGGGACTACACACGAGGTATGGTGCAGCTTGAAACCCTGCTGCATTGTGTCAAGTCACACAGAGTCTCAGAGTGCACTGGTGCGCAACTCTCAATTCAAACAGTACCTCTCCCAACCTCTGCAGACCCTCTCAAGTTCATTGCCGCACTTGAGTGCCTCTGCTACTCCGACTACTCTCTCTGCATCAAGGCAGGAGTGCACTTCACGCTGTGTGGAGGAACCATCGCCAAGCTAGGGACTCAAAAGCACCACGACGCATTCCTGCCGAGGATCGATGACCTGTCCCTCCCTGGCTGCTTCGGCATGACAGAAACTGGCCACGGCTCCAATGTGATGGGCATCGAGACTCAGGTACTGTAGCAAACCAATGGTGCATGCAGCCTGGTCCTGTCTCACCATGGCCTCCAGCAACCAACACTGGTGTGTGCGCGTGCAGGCCTGGTATGACAAGCGCGCCGGGGAGTTTGTCATCCACACCCCCAACGACCTGGCCTCTAAGTTCTGGATCGGTGGTGCAGCACAGCACGGCAAGGTAAACCCCTTTGTGTTATGGCTGTCCTTGGGTGCCCTGTATAACACCACCACAAGCAGTCACGGGGCAAATATTTTTCTATACATCAGCGCCACAGGCCATACACAACATAGCATGCTGTACATCACCATCAGGAATTCTACAGGAATTTATCACCATCGCAAGAATCCATACTTCCCACTTGTGCCAATTTGCAATTGGGGCTTGCAGGTGTGCACCGTGTTTGCCCAGTTGACAGTGAACGGCAAGTGGGAGGGCCCACATGTGTTCGTGGTGCGCATCCGCGATGACGACTCCAACCTCATGCCCGGCGTGCGCATCGTCGACCACGGGCCCAAGATGGGGCTGAACGGTGTGGACAATGGACGCATCTGGTTCAACCACGTGCGGGTGCCGCGCGATGCGCTGCTTGACTCCATCTCCCAGGTGGACGCGCAGGGCAACTACCAGAGCTCCATTGCCTCTGTGTCGCAGCGCTTTGGCATGGTGGTGGGCGGCCTGACCACAGGTATGCCTCCTCCAAACCTGGCTCGCTGTGGTGGTGTCATGAGGCTGAATGCAAGGGTGAAATGGCGCATGAGGAGTCACATCATGTAGCTGTACTGCAGTGTCTTTGGCGTAAATACTGCGCTGCCTGCACTGGCGCATGCTGCTAATGCGATGCCAGTGGTCGCCAATTATATACGTGGCAACCCCAAAGGCATTATTTTGGGGTGGTGGTAGGCGGCCTGACCGCAGGTTTGCTGCGGCCCCTTGGCATGTATTTTGTGCCAACTGCAGTGGCCCGTTTTGCCAATGCCAAGACTGGCCATCATGTGGCGATATGGTTGTTCAAGTAATGCGTGCGATTACCATTCGAATGGAATCATGAGATGGGAAGCGGATCATTTTGCTGCATCTTTCTACCACACCAACATTGCTGGATTGCGTGTGAATAAGGGACATGCTGCGTGTGGCTGCAGGCCGCATCCTCATCGCCTCTGGCGCCATCGACGCCTCCAAGATCGGGCTGACCATCGCCATCAGCTACAGCTGCCAGCGGCCCCAGTTTGGCGACAAGATGATCATGGAGTACATCACACACCAGCGCAGGCTGCTGCCGGGCCTGGCCACAGTGTACGCCTACCACTGCTCAATGCTAAAGCTCAAGGTGAGGCTTGGGGTGGATGCTGGGAACTGGACAGTGGCTGTCACTGCCACACATGGGCCAATGCCCCGCACACCATGCGCCACGTGGGCGGATAACATGGGTTGGCATGGGATGGGGCATCGTTCATGCCTGCCATTGACTGCTGGGGGCAGATTTGCAATAAAGGGCTGATCCCTTTTTACTACAGGGTGACACGAGCGCTGGTGGCGGCTTTGCAGCCTCCCAATGTCCATGCGCAGTCAGATATATCTGCCATGGACATCTACACACACACCTGTATGGTACCTCGCGCATCCACCATTCCATGTCCAACCATGTCTCTGACCCGCCATCCTGCTCCTGCGCCAGGCCCTGGTTGCCTCCAAGGACCCCTCCATGGGCAAGACCATCCACACCTTCAGCAGCGGACTCAAGGCAGCCGCCACCTGGGCCAAGACAGACATCCTGCAGCAGTGCCGCGAGTGCTGCGGAGGGATGGGCTTCCTGGCAGCCAACAAGATCGGGCCCATGCGCACCGACATGGATGTGGACATGACCTTTGAGGGGGACAACACCGTCATGATGCAGCAGGTGGGCGGGCCTAGTCAGCAGCTGCAATGTTAATGTAACAAATAATAATCATTTCACATCTGCACTTACACTTGTGGACACGGGAACTAAAATGGGGCATGTGCTTACCTCATCATTATTTATCTCCAGTCAATCTAGAGAGTATGGCTTCAAACGCGACTAACAGCATATGCCATATCGGTTCTTGTATTTAAAATACAATTACAACTGAATATGGTTTAACAAAATCTGGTTTTTGGAGAGGAATATATCCAGGACAATGCTCACTCTTTTCCAAATTTTGGACTTGAGAGAGGAATATATCTCGAGAAGAATTCTCACTTTTTTACTTGCGTGTCAGGTGTCCAAGGCGCTTCTGGACACAGCCTCTCGCGCCCCTGTGGTGCCGCGCGCCCCTGGCGTGTCCCTGCAGGGCGCGGTTGGGGCCAGGGAGATTGCGGCGCTGCTGCAGTACCGCGAGGCCGCGCTGACAGCAGAGATTGGCGGGGCCATGGCGAAGGCGGTCAAGGAGGCGGTTAGTCAGGGCAAAAGTGAGTCATTAATGCGCACGATGACCTATTAGAATGGGGTTTGTATTTCACGCATTGAATTATTTAGGTTTAAACAAACAATGTTTTGATGCATGGTTGTGCCATGGGACTCACTGTCTGGTTTTAAATTGAGGAATTTAGCTTGCAGCAATCAAGTGTCTGGAACTGTGTACATCGGCGGCAAAATGACTTTGGTATTACGGTATTACGGTGTGCCTTTCTGACACAACTGCACACGTTGCAGACAAGGAGGCAGCCGGCACCCAGGCCTTTGAATCCCAGCTGGACCACGTGGTGTCCCTGGGGTGGGCCAACGTGGACCGCATGGCGTTTGAAAACTTTGTGGCGGAGATCGGCAGCGCACCTGCTGCAGCCCGCGGCGCCCTGGAGCTGCTGTGCACACTGTTTGGCCTGGCTGTGATTGAGAAGAACGCGGCGTTCTACCTGGCTCGCGAGGCACTGACAGGTATGCAAAGCGGGACTGGCTTGCATTGCGTCAATGCTACATGAGTGGCAGGTCACAGAAATCTGTTCTGATGTGACTCGGGTTATAATCAATGGTGCTTTGTGGGGTTGTGGTGAACGCCCAGCACAGACATAAATGCATGGCTTTCATTACGCAGTAATTATCACTGTCAATACGCAGCATACTTAAGGTGGGTGTCATCAGCTGATCTGGGTTGTGCACCTTGTGCAGGGCGGGATGTGGCAGCGCTGCACGACGCCATCAATGCGCTGTGTGGCCAGCTGGCAGCCAACAAGGGTGCCCTGGCGCTCAAGCTGCTCAAGGCGTTCAACATCCCTGACCACCTCATTGCCGCGCCCATCGCTTTTGACTGGACCAAGATATGAATGGTCATGTGAGCTGACGAGGGTAGGGCATCCAGGGGAAGCAGTGCCTTTGAATTGATTCCTGGGTACGGAGCAAGCAGGGGGAGGAGTGGAGGCAACTGGATGCTTTGGGATGGATGTAGAGCACAGTGCTGATGAGGTGCTGTTGGCAAGAGGAGTACATATGTGTTCTCTATGGTGAGCAATTATCATCCATATGGTATGGAACAGTTTTTGTGCGCACCATCTTTTTGCTTGACCAACCGCGTGCCGCACCTGGTTTCGCCATATGGCACATGCTGCCCATTTTGATGCAGGGGAGTGTTTTTTGCGTGCCCATGTATTGTGATCCATTGCACCGATAGTGTGCAGGGGGGGGACATCATGTATGGTCAATTATTGACCCAATGACACGTGATTTCACGGTGATTGTCATTTAGTTTCAATTTTATATGTTTCCAAATGCTACCCGTCGGTGGCGTTTGTTGATTTTACTTAGTCGTACGTACACCATCCTTTCGATGTCATTGCTTGACCATAGCTATAAAATAGTATAATTAATTTACATGCCCGGCAATGGGATAGTTGACAATCACTTTGTTGTCAGCATTATGCATGGTGGCACCATGCGTCACTGTTACAGTCACATGTGGCACTAGCCAGTGGCCATAATCGAGCAACGTGCGCACAGCCTTTATGCATGACATCAGTACAATTAGCTATAGGGTAGTTTAGTGGGGAGCCCAGTGTTGAGTGCTTGTTCTTGTCGCTCCATAGTTATTTCTCGTAGTTCAAGTTCCAATCACATTGTGTTTATTTTGTCAACGTGATGATCTCTGATATAATGGCAGCGCAGCTATTGAGCCATTGCGAGCAGGGAAATATTTTCTGGGTATTGCCTACATCTTTCACCGGGCGCCACGCCACAGCGACTGTGGCAGTGTTGGTGGATCATCAGTTGAACATGGCCAACTGAATCAGATGCCATCGGCTGCGGAGGGGTCGGCTGGTAATTGGACTCGGGCTGCGCCAGTCTGGCACACCGCCGGTGATGGATGTGATAAAATTGTCATTTCAATATTGTTGAATGACCCACTGGTAATCACGAGTTGGACTCTGGCAATGAAGGTGATATAAATTACAGTTACAGGTAAAAATACTATTATATGATAGTATGCCCATCGTGCCGCTACCACGTAACCAGTCACTATCTCAGTGACGCCAGCATGAAGTAAACTATATTATCACACTGCGCGCGGTGCGGTACCCGCGCACTACTTCGAATGAGCCTTAGGCTAAGAGGCAGGCTGAGCTAACTGATGGGGCTTGACTACCAGCTACGCACATGCCTATAGTCTGTCTCACACCGTGATTTGAGGCAAAGGGTGGAGCAACGTTAGACCAGGAGGGACCTGACGTTTCAGGATTCATTCAGTAAAATTTTGCATCCCCATATGTGATGCATAAATTGAGATGTACATGCCGATATACGCATGATAGTGCCTCAGGGTCCCCTCAAGCTGCACCTCAACCTGGTTCACTTTGTCAGGGGGTTGAGGCAAAGGTGTATCATCTGGTCTGTGCTTTTAGCTACCTAATTGGAGAAAGAAAAAAACGACAAAAATGGGGTCAAGCCCGTAGAATACCCTAACTGCTACACCATCCCAGTTCCATTCGTTATAAAAATGAACGGTACTGCTCAACGCTTGCAACCACCTGCACACTTGTCCATGCATCATGATGGCTGCACAACCTGCGAGCCCTGCTTGACCTACTCCACAAAGCCCACCATGGGTCCTGCAGCTGCAGGTGGTGATTGGGCCGCGGAAGGCGCCTCTGCAAAGCCCGGGGTGCCTGGTGACAGGCCCATCCCTGGCGATGCTCCGTTGCACATGCCTAGGCACAGGTCTTGCAGTGTCTCACTGGAGGTGCCATTGAGGGTGACAGGGAGCTCGATGCCCTGCAAAGTTGGCAGAGACGGTGAGCTGCCAAACGCAGGATCAGGTGACCACACCTCTGACAATCAGGCGCAACAAGGTGATAACAGAAGGGTTACACAAATTTCCTCCCCTCAGATGTGCCTGCATTAGCTCCTGAGTGCCGGGTGCAGTGGCAATAGTAGGTTGCCGTAGTGGCCAAGCCATGTCACATATGACACCAGAGGCAAGGACGCCCTGGTAGATGCACAGCATACACAACGTGCAATCCCGCTCGGGAAACAAGGGGGAAATATAATGTAGTGGGTGCATACTCACACTCGGGCATGTCAGCAGCGACTCGCCACCGCTGCTTATCTGGAAGGTGCAGTCCCCGCCAGAGGTTGTCACGTAGTTGCAGTTCCACCAGGGAAGGTCGATGCAGCAGAAGGTGGGGCACCAGCTGCACGACTGGCCTGCGCCCCCACCCAGTGCCAGGCCAGTGATGCCCAACCCCACCATCGCTGCCACCAACACTGCGCATGTGACCTGCCCAGCAACGAAGCCCGTCTTGCTGCCCACATGAGACCGTGCCTGCACATTTGGCATAGACGTGGGTGGGTTTTTGCCGGGTACAATTCAGCACCTCATGTGGCATGCCACCACAAGGGTACAAAACATGCACTTCCATGGCTTCTAATTAAGTTGCCAGAGATATGAATGCATTGCATATGTGACAGATTGTGAGTGCATGCAGCCCCAATGGCGATAGCCCATAACAATGTATGCGCCATGTCGCTTACCCGTTCAGCCAGCAGGATCATGGTGCACGTCAGGCCTCCACACAGAAGACCCCCCAGCTGGAAGAAGTTGTCCAGCAAGGGGAGGAAGCCCAGTGCAATGAACACGCCCGTGACCACACTCAGCACCAGAATGGTGACTGTGTGGTTGCCAAACTTCCCCCAGTTGACGATTTGATCGGCCCAAATGCCACCTGCATGGTGCAGTCATGCATCAGTCGGTGCACCGGTCATGCGTGGGTCCATGGAGGCAAGGTCGACGATGCCATGCACGCCTCATCCAATGTTCAACTGTATTGTACGTATTGGTCCTGGTACAGCAGACGTGATGGCGCTTCGTTTGGTACCAACACTAGGCTGTGCAGCCCAGCATGTGCTACAGCGCCAGATTTTATCTGCGTCGTACTGTGGTTTGATCAAACTTTAAACATGCCCTTACCTAGCAAGCCCAGCACCCCTGCTGATGCGCCGACGGTGACATACTGCGTATCCAGGTTGGCTGACGCCAGCGCACCCACCGCCCCACTCAGTATGTACACAAAAGGGATGCTCAGCCCTGGCACAGGCAGGACGGGCTCCAGGTATTTGCCAAACGTCCAGATGCAGGAGATGGTGCCAAAGAGCATGATGAGGCCTGCACAGTAAATGCATGGGTTAAAAAGGATCTTGATGAAGCTGCCAGTCACAGTGTCAGCTAATGAAAGTGATCGCAGACGCTCCTCGGTCGGTTCCCAGCTTGTGGATGGCAGCACATGCAGGTGACTTGCGTGCAGGCACTGGATTTGACTGGACATACCTGGGTTCAACCATATTGAGGAGACGAGCCGCCACCACTCGTTTGAGGTGGTGATGCTTGCGCTGCTGAGTGCCCCATAGTAGTACAAGCTGCCTTGTGACGGCCCGATGAAAGGGTTCTGATGGATGTCCTCAAAGGACCAGCCGCTCTTGGCAAACGCTAGCAGGAACATTGTGATGTTGGCAGCTGTCAGCAGCAGAATGCTGACGTTTGTCCAGAAATGCGATATCCGCTGTTCCCGGTTCCTCCTGCATCGTGCATTCTACTTTTACTACCCTGTGCAGCTTACTACCGGATTTTATCAGGTGTATGAGGTGTTGAGTGGGATCCACCAAGCAGCAAACCTGCTCACCTGGCAGAAGACCTGCTCGCAAACCGCCTTGATCCATGCAGCTCACTACCGGCCAGAGCCAGTTCCTCCTCCTGCATCCTGATTGCTAGCGCCAGGTCAGCTGTGGCCGCAGTGGTGGCTGCTCTTGAGCCGGCAGTGGCTGCCGCAGAGACATCCACCCGCCGGGTGAAGTCATCTGACGCCGGTATCGGCTTCAACGACCCATCCTTGTTCTGCACGCCCACAGTGCTAGGGTTTAGGGTTTAGGGTTGGCGACCCAGCGACAGAAGGAAAGCCCAGCGACAGAAGGAACGCCCAGCTCTCCAGTACTGCACACTATGTTGGCAAGCAAGCAGCCCTGACTCACCAGCAAGTATGGTGCGTGCTTTTCCGCCCATTCTTCGATTGACTTGCGCAGCGCCACGTTGGGCGTCAACGTCACAGGCCTATGCAGTGCCTGGCCTGTCATTGGACACCGCAAGTTGCCCTCTGCTATCCACTGCTCAATGTACCTGCGCTCGTAGGTTTGGCCTGTTGCCAGGCACACTGGGTCCCTGAACAGCCTGAACGATATCGGGCAGAAGAAGGTTGACGGCGCCCCTGCCTCCGCTGCTGCGGCGTCCATGTCCCTTGCAGCTGTGACAGCACCAAAGCGGGTGTCACTGCCGTACAGCCAAGATGAGGACACTTTGCACTAAACAGCAGGTGGTAGACAGTGGTCAACCACTTGAACCTAGCAGCAGGGTTTGTGTGTCCCACCTGCGACTGTCACATGCCCTTCCCCGTCCTTGTGGGCTGTGCCTCCCAGCTCTGCCATCCACTTGCTTGCTAGCTTGGCGTCGCCCTTGGCCTTGACCAGGAGGTCTCGATACACCTCCGGTCCCACTACAGTGCAATGTGAGTGGGTTACTTGTCATGTCACACTCAAGGCCACAATGGTCACTGTGCTCTCACAAGTAGGATAGTCGATGGTGACCTGGCTCACAAGAGTACAGTTTGCAAGCTAGGTTGCAGTTGTGCAGTGCAGGTTCGTGCAACGCATTGGATACACGCGGGAACAGGTGGGCATGCCAAACGCGTTACAACCAAAAACAGGGCAAGATAGCGAGGACATAACCGTGTGCATGATAACAAATACGTGCTGCAACATAGTGGCACCCACTGCTAACAAATACTACCGTACAGTGGACCCCTGCACCCTTCCCAAAGCCGACAACAGGCCGCACACGCCGACACCACCATGAGATCACAAACTACAGATCTTAACCACCGTTCACAGCCTCTGATACCAGCACCCTCCAGATACAGCACAATGACAGACCCCAGTGTAATAACAGATGTCAAAAGGAGCATCTTGCTGTGCGAACGCTGTGAAAAGCTGTGGATTGTGGGGGGGAATAAGAGGTACTCAGAAGCGACACCGCTGCCCACACGACCAGACCACCCCCACAAGCCCTCACGCCGTAACCCACGGACCTGCTGCGCCTGTGTCACGCGAGGCAACTCTTCCTGCGGAGTCCTCTGGAACCATGTTCGTCCGCTGTGGCCCGATATCAGGGTGGCCTGAATTCCTCCTGGCTTCTGGAGTCGTTGCAAGATGTCAACTTAGGCTGTCCCAACTACACTTGCTTATCCGTTGGCCAGATCGCCTGCCAGTGCCGTTTTCCACGGGGTCCACACACCCTACTGTTGTATTCGCTTTCGTTTCTGGCAGAACCCTTTGTGCATTGTTCAGGTTTGAAGCCAGGGTGGTTGCAAGGCAGGTGCTGCAGGAATTGATACATTACAGTTGGGAAAATGGGGAGGTTGCCCGAAAATCAATTTATTTAATACACCCAATTAACAGGTTAGTTAGTTAGTTAGTTACATGCATTCCAGCAAAATAGCCAGATTAGCAGTCAGTCTTGCACATGCGGCGCC
>JAULBX010005109.1:0-120979 GCA_032358255.1 Heterotrichella gracilis
GGGGGGGGGGGCAGGGAATCGGCAGGCAGTAGGGAATTTGTAGGGTGCATGTAGGGATGTGATGGTGCTCATGGAGCTGTGCTATGTTGGATGTAGAAGGCATAGAGAGCAGGCATTCTTTTGCTGCTAATGGATAGTTTCTACTAAGCTCATTTTCATGCGTTTCAATACTGCAGCCATATTAGCACTCAGCCATGACGTGTAGGGGCCAACCAGCCCTGTCCTGGCACTCTTGCATCTGCATTTGTTACGACTCGCGTGCTCTAGATAGCCCTGGCTCTGTTGCCGATCCTCAATGGCCACTTGTTCCAGGCATGGAGGCCATTGAGAAGTACTGGAACGACCCCGAGATGATGCGCAAGATCAGCGCTAAGATGGGGGGCATGAGCCTGGCGCCAGGGGGAGCGCAGCAGCCCGCTGGGGAGGGGGAGGAGGCTGCGGCACCCCAGCAGGCGCAGGAGGCAGAGCAGACCAATGGGGCCAAGAAGGTGGGTGGGCGGATGGGTGGGGTGGTGGGGTGTGAAGTGTCTTACCAGAGCAGGCAGGGGTACGGTGTGAAGTTACGAGCATCAACAGCATTCAAGGCCCACCAAATGTGCTCTGGCATGCCCTTTATGGTGTATGCATGAGTCCAAAATGCATGCGAGGCATTGTACAGGGCCATGCTCATTTGTGATGGGTTTGCACTTCCTGCCAAACCATATGCAAACCCTACATGGCGAGTAGGTGGGCAGCTTGGGAATCCCTCTCAACACTCTACACAATCCCTACTGCAGGGCAAGACCGTCCACGATGCCGCCAAGTCTGGCGACAGCGACGCGGTGCACGAATTCCTGGACAACGGCGGCGACCCCAATGAAAAGAACGACCGGGGCATCAGCCTGCTGGGTGTGGCCACTGGGTTCAACAAGATCAAGGTGGTGAAGCTGTTGATAAAGAGGGGGGCAAAGGTGGACGCCACCGACCCGCAGGGCAACACGGCGCTGCACTATGCTGCGGGTGAGGACGAGGAACCCTAGCTAGGGTTATGTGGCTGCATGTTCATGTTGTGGCTGCGTCAAATAGATGCATGTGGTGTTGTGGATCGGGAGAGGCCAGGAGGTCCATGTAAGATGTGTGGTCGCATTTCCATGCCATGTGCACATCCTGCGTGCGCCCAGCTCCATGTTATGAGCAATGCCATTGTGCTATAGTCTCGGGCCATGCTTGCCATTTGCTTCATCACAGGCCATTCAGCACCCATCTGCCCTTCCTGTGCATTCCCCCACAGTGAAGCCCCACCCCAAACTGTACCCTACCATCACAGCAGGTGCTGTGCATCCCACATGCATGGAACCATGACTGCGCATGTTGACGCTCAGCTCATGAGGCCCTCCGCTGTGTCTCCGCAGGCTATGGTCGCAAGGACATTGCCACACTGCTCATAGATGCCGGGGCAAGTCTGGAGGTGGAGAACGCCAATGGACAGAAGCCAGCGGATGCAGCCAAGGTAGGATGTGACATGATCGCAATGGTTTCACTTGTGTGGGGGAGCTGCATGTGGTGATTTGGTGATGGTCAGCCAGGGTAGTACTCGCCCATGCACTATTTGCTCCATGGATGCATCCAGCAGACAGCACTGTTTTATGGCAAGTGCTGAACAGCGTGCTCCATCCAGCCACCAGCAAGAAACCAACACAGGGGAAAGGCACATGCAACTCCCTGTACTCCACCTCAACGGCTGCTTGCCGCATGCGCCCTTCACAATGTGCACTCTGAGTGGCGCTCCTGGGCACAGGAGGTCACCTGCTGTCGCATCGGCTGCCATGCTGCCACGCAGCCCTTGCCTGCCTGTACGTTGTGAGACGAGTTACACGCATACATTTCGGCCCACTGTACTGCAGGTTTTGCATCCATTGCCCACATGCCGCATCCAATGCCGCATGCCGCTCACTGACCCAGATCCCCCCTGCAGGTCAACTTTGAGACAGAGCTCGAGGCGCTGCTGCACGCGCGGGCCGAGGAGCGCAACACTGCAGAGGATAAGTACATCTGAGGGAGCAAGGGCCGGGATATTGTATGGCCGGCCAGCATTGCCGGTCTGAATTGATGCTGGGCGGAGAGAGCACTGGGGATTTTTATATGTCTCCAGGAGGAACTTGGTTTAGAGGTATTCCAAAAAATCTGACGCAGCTTTCTTTGGCAAGCCACGTTAGGTCGGGGCCTGGAGCGGTGGCTAGTGAAGGACCACAGAGGGTGAAGAGGTCTAGACAGCTGTGCTACTGTGTGTGGCAAGCACATTACTTGAGACTTTCATTTTGCACAGCAGGTCATTAGCATAGGTTGTTTGCGTGAAGAGGGAGCTTTATTTGAAGAGTGAGCTTTATTTTTGGAGCTGGCTTGAAGTATAGCTGGGGTTGCAGGCTGGGCGGGTTGCGCCATGGCTAGCCTAGGCGTGCTAATGCTGTGCCGCACTGGTGGTAAGACAAAGCTGCATTCAGGAAGCTCTGCCCCCCATCCCTTCCACTGCAATTTCATTATCACGATGCAGTTGCAAGGTCAGTGGGACAAGGCGCAAGGAACACCTGAAGCCGCATGGCTTGTGCGTGGTGAACATGCCTTGCGTTGGAGGGTAGACACACGCCACCCCAGTAGCCATATGTGGCCAGGACACAGCCGAAAGAGAGTGCGGATAGTATGTTATGTTACAGTTGAGAACTGGAAGGTTACTGAGCTCCTGTCAGCTGCTCCAATTGATCTGATCCACAGGTGGCTGTCACAGCCTGAGAATGCTTGACAACCACAGCGAGCTAGCTGCCTAAAGGGCAGCTGATCTGTATAGCAGCGGTCAAAATCGACGGGTTTATCACCCCAAAACCCACCCTATCCGCTGAACACAGGCCATACACGCTGCTTTGGCTGCCAATGCAAGCTCCTGCTGTCAACAACAGCTCCACCTGGGCACCAAAACCTCAAATCCCCACCCACCAAAGGCTCTCCAACACCACCTACACAAAAGAACAGTTCTTTATACAAGTAATCAACACATATTTTTTAAAGAGTGGTCAAGATGCAAGCAGAAACTAGTTGTTCTTGGACACCATGGGTGCATCACAGTTTCAGAGTGGTGGGTTCCTACCTTGGGAGGGAGCATCTACCTCCACCAGGGCTCCAGGCCAGTGCGGAAGTCGGTCTCGGTCCATGGAGAGAAGGTCACCACGTCGTCAACCACGTCCATGTGGGCGAGGGCCAGGGACAGAGGGGCTGGGCCACGCACCACCTTGCCCTGGAAGTTGTACTGGGAACCGTGGCATGGGCACATGAACTTGTTCTCTGCAGTGGGCGGAGGTGGGTTACAACTCGGTTGGTAACTTGGGTACGTCCACTTGAGGAATACAGCCAAGTAAGGCCTCTGAAGTGCCAAGAATCCTCACCGTTGTTGTTCCATGGCACCACGCACCCCAGGTGGGTGCACACCGCGTTCAGCCCGTAGTTCTCCAGGGCGCCGGTGTTGTTGACGATCAGGTAGGTGGCGTCGCCCTTGAGGCCCTGGGCCAGCTCCCTGTTGCCGGGCTGGTGGGTCTTGAGGTACACGCTCTCCTTAATCTGGTTGCCCAGGGCATCCAGCGCTGCCTGGCCGCCTGTGCCGGTGCTGGCGCTCTTTGGCACAAAGAATAGGGCGTAGGGGGCAGCCAGGGCCGTCACTGGGAGGCCGATGGCGCCAAGGAGGAGCAGGTTCATGGTGTTGCGCTTGTTCATGTCAGGCACATCGGCCGAGACAGCGGCCATGGAGACCACCTTGCTCATGGCTGGGCGTGGTGCTGCCCTAGCCACGGACCGCAGGCCCTTGACATTGCACCCGAGGGTGGCGCGGGAGGGGGTGGACTGGGCGGCAATCATCGTGGAACCAAGCTGTGCCAACGGGTGAAACAACTGCTGGGGATGGCTGTGTTGAGATATAAGTTTGCTTTGTACCTCACTTTTTTGCCACAGAAAAACCTGCTCGGCGGGCCCACTTGCCACCTTGTAGGCGGAACCCACCAATGGCCGCCGTTTTATGGGCTTGGGGAAATGCTTGGCAGATTCGCGAAGTTTCTTGCTTTCTTGTTGACTGATCATGCACCAGTCGCGGCTGTCGGTGTAACGTACCAGCAGCAGGCCTGCTGTGTGACTCGTGTGTGTTGTGACGGATGCATGCAAGACATTTGCCCCGCATGCCACGATTCATGCACACGACATGAGACGATGCACATGTTGGACAGCGACGATGCGTGACAGCAGGCCTCACAGTCACCTGGACGGGACTATATTCATACGTGGCACAGCCTCTGGAAGCTGCTGGGGCCAGCACACCCTTGGATTGACCACCACCAAAAAGACCAGTTAGCGTCAACCCTTGTCTGGAAGTTCTCAACTTGTTGCCGCACAGCAGAGAAACATGAAGAATAAAATAATAACTATCAAGTATGCATCTGGACGTATCAAGGTACATCGCCACACCCGCAAATCTGCTTCACTCCAGCGCCACGCCACCCCCACCCACCTCCCCACCCCCCCCGGGCTCCCTCCTAGTTGCCCGCCACACCTCATACTCCCCCCCTCGGTACTCCTGGTGCAGCAAGTGCGGGGGCAGGGGGGACACAGCAAAGCCCGCCTCCTCAAGCAGCAGGGCAAAGGGGAGGTGCTCACCACCTGACAGGAGGGGAGGGAAGACGGCGTTAGACCACTCAGCATCCAGTGGCAGATGCAACAGCCTCTGGCAGCTCCTACAACAGTTCTGAGCATGCGTTCACCCTGATGCATACCCCTGCAGTCAAGTTTGGCATGTACCGTATGCAGCAACCCACTTGGCTGCTGTCCCACCACCACACCAGATGTTGCCCTAGGTACACACTGCCGGGTCCAGACGCCAGCACTTAAACAGCCGCATGACCCCCAACACCCCCTCACCTCGGTGCTTGATGGCGATGTAGATAATGGTATGCCCCCCTGCCAGCTGGCCCAGTGTGCGCAGCAACAGCTGGTGGCCCCCCGCATCGTACAGCACATCCGCTGCAGTGATGACATCTGGAGGACCGCTCATGTGGGCGCATGTGGCCTCAGCGTCAGCGGCATTCCCCCATGCAAGCTGCCTGAGTGTGGGAGGTTGACAAACGTTACGCACTGGTCACATGCACAGGAATGTACCGCCTGCACCAGGGCACCAGGAGCTGTGCTCCAAGGGGGTGAATGCAATGCCACACACGCATCTGTAGTGGAGTCATTGGTGTGCATGCCCACAGCTGCATGCAGCGGCACTGCTTTGGGTCTAGGGTAGAACAGCGCAAAACCAGCTGTCCCAAACAACCTCACACAACTGCAGCACCCCGGCCAGCCATCCCCACCCACCTGACAAGTGCGGCGTGCATGTTGGGGTCGGTATTTGCATTCACATTGGCTGTGGCCAGTGGCAGGATGTGGCCAAGGTCGGTGAGGGCCACATGGGCACCCGCGCGCGCAAGCACGATGCCGACAATCCCTGCAAACCCACACGCGCATTACAATCCTTGCAAAACCCCAGGGCCGCATGTAGTTGTCCATTTTAGGTTGCTTGGCTGGATGGCAGCGGTCCAATCTTACAGGCTTTGCAACAGTGCCAGGTGGGCATGTAGCGGGTCTATGCATACAGGGGAGACCACGAAGGACCACATAATGCACTGCAGGAGCAAATATGGCACTGTTGCATGTACTCACACCAGGAGAATACAAATTAAATATTCTACTGGAGTCTGTCGACATGGATGCAGATACTTCATAACATTTTTTTTGTGAAAGAAAGTTCCTGATTCAAATCATGGCAATATTGGTCTTAATAAATTCACAGGCATGGCATTACTGGCATAAATTGCAATGCCTTGTGCAGATGCCGAGTGCCACATGGATACTGACCCCCGCCCCAACTCCCCACCTGTTCCCGTCCCTAGGTCCACCACTTTCACCCCCTGCCAGGTGCCAAAGGGAGGGTGGTCCATCAGGTGCTGCGCCAACATGAAGCCAGCCTGCCACACCACCAGACCCACGTGGGCCAGCTGGGGGTCACATGGGGAGGGTGGGGGGGCGTCGGATGGAGTGGGGGCGGAGGTGGCTGTGGCTGTGGGGTGGCCACCTCTGTTTGCTGCTACTGGGAGGATGGGAAGGGGGGTGGGTGGGTCGTGGGGTAAAACAGCAGGTTTGGGGATGAAAAAGGGGTTGGTGGGTGGGTGGAAATGCATGCA
Organism: Heterotrichella gracilis; assembly: GCA_032358255.1. Taxonomy (NCBI): domain Eukaryota; class Xanthophyceae; order Tribonematales; family Xanthonemataceae; genus Heterotrichella; species Heterotrichella gracilis. The sequence goes on from JAULBX010005109.1 coordinate 6,234, forward strand.
GGCCATGGACATGCAGGGATCCGCAATGGGGGGGAACGGCCGATGACATTTGTGGAGATTATGCATTATTGACGCATTGCAAGCTTGACTCAATCCCAGGCCTGGCTGCTACCACCTCAGCTGCCTTCCACCCACTCCCCTGCAGACCTGACAGCCCATACGGCCATTGACTGCAGTTGGCCAGCGCTGCTTGATACAAACCCTATGGCGCAGATGACCATAAAGTAAAGTAATATCACCCCCCCACACACGCAACCCACATCCCCCCCTCCCACACACACCTCCCTCCTCCAGCTCCCGCTGCTGCTCCTCCCACCCGCCAGGTGCCGCCCCCTGGGGCCGCATGCTGTTGCTCTGTCGGGGCATCTGCCTGAGCGTGATGACCTCCCCTCCAACCTGGAACACCCGGCTCTCAGCCCCCTGGTCGGCCGCACCACCAGAAACACGGTAAGGCACAAGCGCCATGATGGCGGTGGTGGTAGGTGGGCGAGTGGGTAGTTATAGAGCTACGCTTGTGCCATTTGGTTGCTGGCGCAACCCCTCTTCAACATCTGCTTGAAGCTTGCCACCAGTCAGCCTCACTCTCTGCAGCGATCAGCACCTTCAAGAGCAGGCATGCCTTTTGTCATGTCCCCAGCTGCATAGCCGCACTGTGCTCCCCTTGGCTTGTGCCACTACACAAGCTCGTCAGGACGCCTTCTCAGGGAGGGTGGTGATACCTCAGTCAAGGGTTTTGCCCACGGCAGGTACCCTAGGCGGTCGGCTGCCGGGGCGGCTACAAGACCTGCTGCAGTGCCAACCCAGTCGGCTGCCAGGTCACCAAGGGAGGGAACTCCAGGCCACCACTGCAGGGAAGGAAAGAGGGTGGGGACGGCATGTGGTCGGCCACCAGCAGGCATCTTAAACTATTAATCTGTTACAGTATCTGTTGACCGCGGACGCGCACTGTGTGCACATAGCTGCGTAATGAACACAATACACTGCACTGGTCTGCAGCATTACGGCTTACGTATAACGCTGTACCCAGGTAGAGGGAAGGATTCCTGCCCATATATGCATGCATATGCGTTCATTGTGCCTGTGCATACACTTGCACCTACCCGTAGCCCGTCGCCAAGCTCCTTCACCAGCCCCGCCGCCACCCCACACAGGCAGCCACAGGTGAAACACAGCGCCCGGTCCCGGGATGAGACCCTGGCCAGGGTGTATGCAGCAGTGGTGACCAGGCAACAGAAGGCAATGTGCTGCGCCTTGTCCCAAGCCAGCCAGGGGTCAGGGCTGTCCAGCTTGCACTACTCTGACGAAGAACGCAGGATATGCTACTAAGAACGCTGCGCAGCGTGTGCATATGCCTGGTGGGAGTGGGCAGGGGAGACCAGTGATACTGCCCCAAGGTGCGAAAGGGGCGCAAGTGGCATGCACTATAGAGCAGCAAGTGATTGCACCTTCGGTTGTTGGGCGGCGATGTGGTGTGGGTTTAAATACACACTCTTGCCTGTGCCATATGATATGCATGCCAGTGCCTGCCCCAGGGGGTGTGTTTGACTGTCAGTCAGCGTGCAGCAAGTTGATCATTTAAGGTCATAGGTTATAGGTGGCTGAAGCTCTTGCATTGTTCACTGACGTATGCGCAGGTAACGAGATGCAAAGGCCCCGGCTTGAAGCGCTGGTAACAATATTCTTAGTGATGGTGGGCCAAAGTGTTGCTTGGCATGCCACATGCCACATGTCCGGGGCACATCCCACACCCTTGCCTACAGTGCTTAAGAGTCCCACGATGCGTAGCAACAATACCAGTTGCTGGTAAAGTAAACATCATTCAACTTCCAAAACGCAACAGCCTTCCCTGACAATTCCCTGTGGGTTTTTCACGCTTGCCCTCGACCCCACCAAGCGCCCAACACCACCACTAGCCCAGCTGTGCAGATAGTGCCTCCATTTGCTGCACAGCGCTGTCCACCACACCTCATTGCGGCTGATAGGTATGTGGGCATAGCTGACCCATGTGACCACGCCTTCCCTCCTCACCATGCCTTGCCAGCGTGATCCCCAACACCACATTGGGGTCTCAGTGAACCATTTGACTAAACCCCTCCCCTCACCGGGTCATGATCACAGGTTTTGCCTTGTCAGCCCACTCCAAGGTTTCCATGGGACCACACCCTTCATCCCCATTGCATCAAGCCTTTGCCTTGCCTGCGTAGTCCGCCACGCTGCTTGCAATGGCCTCCTGTAGCCTGTCAGCCTGCTGCTCAGCCCCCATGTCCGCATCCCCCTCCACACCCCCCACACAGTACACCACCACCCCACCCTGGCTGGTGCCGCACACCACCACCGGCGCACCACCTGGCGCCCACACCACACACGACAGCTGTGCACCAGGGTGGGGGGTGCGCTGCGCCACCGGGCTGGTGGTGGAAGCTGTCAAGTCCCACAGCTGAAGCTGACCTGCTGTGTTGACCGCTACCAGGAGGGTGGATGCCGTGGGGCTCCAGCGCGCGTCTGTGACTGCTGCGTGCTTGGCGGAGCGCAGGGTGAGGAGGGAGGCGGGTGCGTCCTCTGTCCACAGCTTGATTGTCCAGTCAGCGCTGCAGCTGAGGAAGGTGTCGGGCTTGAAGGGGGACCACTGGACCTGGGTTGAGGGGGGGTGGGACGGGGCATGAGGGTCATGTGCAGGGGTCACATTTCTATAGAAATATATACGAGCAGTCATGGCCTGTATACAAGAAGTCATGGCCTGTGACCCATGTGTGCACGGTGGTGGCTTAGGGTTTAGGGTGTAGGACTGGGGTGGTGGCTTGCATGCAGCGGTTTTGGCCAATGCGCGAGAATTGTTGGGGCAATGCCTGCGCCATGTGACAGACACATATAGGCACAATATATTGTGCACAATGAGGCACGATTGAGGATACAGGCATGCATGCACCAAATACACAACTTGGGAGACAGATAGCAATAAATTGGATTGCTACAGCGGCTGCATCGCATTCTTTCAGGGGCTGTCTGTCTGTCTCCATCCTTCAAAAGAAGTAAACATTACTGCCATTGCACTTTCCGCACCGCTGCTCCTGTGTGTATGTCATAATGATACCAGTAGTACCACCTGCACCACTCCATCACCCCTGCCCCCTCACCTGGTACACCGCGCCCATGTGCTCACAGTAGCTGCCCAGGTACTGCTCAGAGTAGGAGGTGGAGCACTTGTGGATGGGACCATCCTCGGTGGCCACCAGGTAGGCGCTGGGGTCCCTGGGGCTGAAGTCAAACCCCATGCCGCGCCCGTGGCGGCTGATGCGCGGCTGGTGGCTGTAGCTGAACAGGGCCTCCTGGCCGGTGGGGGGGGAGGTGGAGGCGGGCACGGTGCGGCGGGTGGGGGGCGGCTTCAGGCGCATCAGGTCGGTGGCCTCGAGGCCCTGAGGGGGTGGGGCTTAGGGTTTAGGGTTTAAGCTCATGAGTTCGGTGGCCTTGAGGCTCTGTGGGGGTGGGGTGTAGGGTGTATGGTTTAGGGTTTAGGGAGGAGTCAGGATCATGGGAGACGGCTTCAGGCGCATGAGGTCGGTGGCCTTCAGGCCCTATATGGAAGGGGTTTATAATTACAGGTTTAGGGTTCAGGGTTCACGTAGGAGTCAGAATATAGATCATGAGGGGGGTGGCATCCCACAAGGTCCAGGGTACCTGGTGATGTCCTCACACCCCATACCCTGCATTAGGGTTTGTGACCCACCTTTGTGAGCAGCCAGTGCGTGACGCGGCCATCCGTTGCTGTGCTGACCAGCATCTCGCCGTGGTCCGCGCCCCGCTCAACCCACCGCACGCAGCGCACTGGGTCGGAGTGCTGGCCCCCCTTCACGCTGCTGAGGGCCAGGGGCGCGGCGCAGTGTGATGACACGTCGTACACCGCCACCGCGCCTGTGCGGAATCCCACCGCGAGCAGGTTGCCGTTGCGCGAGGAGAAGTCCAGGCACAGCACTCCTGCAGGGGGTAGGTGAATGCATGGTGGATTGGTGGTTAAATATTGGTTTTTCTTACTGGTGTATAGCCATGGATTGAGGCAGATTGTGCAGCAATGACGGCGCGATGCTGGTCAGACACAGAATACAAATAGACAAAAAAAATGGCTCTGTATTATGTTTCATAGTTAAATCAACTAATTTCTTGTAATGAAGTTTGTTTACAGAGTCATAAAATACATAAAATCGGCGGAAACGGGGGCCGGGGGGACTGTATGGTTGCTCAGTGCTTTTGACTCGTGTTCCCGTATGGTGCAGCCCTCTCATCTCGCTGTTACCTGTGTCTGTTGCAATTGTCCACAGCGGGTGGCTGGGACTTTTGAGGGACCAGAAGGCAATGTGTCCGGGCCTTGGGGGGCCAAATGCCCACTGACCATACCCCACAGCGAGGACGTCGGGGCGAGTCTGCACACGGCAGTGGGTGATTTGCATTAGTTAACTGCAATATTGCAAGATTATTCATGTGTGCGTGGAGGTTATTCACTGTGTTGTCAATGTCTCGCATACACCATGAGTGGGTCTTGGTATGGCATTTTAATTAAATTCTGGCTCAGATGATACAGAGACAAATGGAGGCATTTTAGCAACAATTGCTGAGCTGGAACTTCCCTGCTATTTGTACCACACAGTCTTTTCGTCACATGTCTCTCCAATTCACTCGCTTGCCCACCCTACCCCTTCACCCACCTTGTTCCAGCACATGCTGGTGGCCCCCACCCCCTCAGGCAGCGCACACCTCCACTCCCACAGCAGCGCCAGGGTGACAGGCACACGCGGCAGGTCCTGCCTCGCCCCCAGCGCCGCAACGATGGACTGCTGGCGGGAGCCAGGCGCCGCAGTGGACCTCCTCTTGTAGTTCACTGCCTGGATGCTGTCTCGGGGCTCGAGGTCTGCTGGCAGTGCGGTGTGGCAGGGCCGGATGTTGCGGTACCTGTAGAATATGTTAGTTTAATCAACTGGGTTTTCAAATACTTGGATAATGAATACTACAAATTCACAGATGTAAAACATAAACTGAAGACAGCTGCAGCTTTAAGCCTGTTTTTGAATTTGTAAGGCCTACCCAGTGGAACCCATTCAGCGCAGACAAAGGGTCTCTGATCTTTTGCTTTGTGCAAGATAGTGAAAAACATGTGAACAGGACTGTGCATGACAGCCCTGCACAGTCCTGTTCAGCGTGCCAGGGCATCATGCTCACGCACACATAGTAAAAATAACATGTGGTGGCATTAGGTAAATTTTTATTACCTAAAAATCATATTGAATACACTGCCTATTGATATCTTAAAAGGCACCTGATCAGGCTGATGAGGTGGCTGTTCTGTGCCAGTGCCACCTCCACACTCGCCAGCGCCGGCGCCAGCCCCCTCAGGCGCGTGAGTGGGTCCTCCTCCACCTCCTTGTTCTCAATGATGGTGATCTGAACGGTGCGCGGCTGGGACCCGATGCCTGAGCGCCCTGTGCAGGCATGCATGCATATTGTAAGGGGTTACTCGTGCTGACGCTGTACATATTAAAAAAGACACTGCATATAAGATTCCAAAGGGGCGGCAGTGCTCAGGGGCAACATGGTACTGCCTTGTGCATGCAACTGCCTCTGAGGGCAAATTTCCACCATACACCAATTTGGATTGAATAGGAATGTCCAGCATGTATGCAAGCCTTGTCACCAATATGTGGCGTTGGCTGACAGTCTGGTATTGCATGTGTGCCTCTTACTTGGTGATCCCGGTGTGGTCCTGCCCCTGCCCATGATAGATGGCAGGAAGCTGCTCATGGTGCTGGAACCATACTGCACGCTGCTGGCACCTGCACGGGGATGGGGTTCATGCCATGGGAATTATACCAATATATTGAATTGGACTGTATCGGCATAATAAAGAAAATGTATTGAGCAAAAATAAATGATCCTTTACATCTAAAAATGAAATTTCTTAGTTAAGCAAACAGGTGTTAGTTTTCTTTTGTTCAGAACTAAGACATGGTGGTCATCGAAATAGGTCAAATCAGGCACTTTGGTGATCTTTGCAGCATTGCCTGCTAGGAACTGCGTACATGCGTGTGTGCCGTGTCCTCACCTGTGTTAACGGTTGATCCCCGGGACTGCCTGCTCATCACCGAGGATCGCACGCTGCCAGCGGCTGACGCACCTGACCCACCACCATACTGCCCATACCCCGAGGCGTCAGACACCGTGATGGTCTGCAACACGATTTGTGTCTTTGTGGACACTGCGCCATCCTTTGTCCTTTCGCCCTCGGGCTCGTTGGCTGCCAGGCTGTCGTTCCCACCCCTGCCATTCTCTTTGTTGTGCTGGGCTAGCTCCCATGCATTCACCTGCAAGCGTTGCCAGGTATATCAATATTGTGCCTTGCCCAAATGCGTGCGCTCCAGCTTGACAGATTAATGCAACCACTACAGCACCGGGCACCATCAAAGCACCGGGCCCTTCATGACCTTGCAGTGTGTTGACACTGGATGCAAGCAAACATAACCATGCATGGTCCCTTTGCCATAATTTGTCGCACAACCATACCTGGCGACCATCATCAATTTGCTCGATTGCTTCGCATTGTATCTCCTTGGGTTTCTTGTACTGCTTGAAAGTCTGTGACCACGCCTCCTCTGCCTGTACGCTACCTTGACGATTGCCAAGGTCTTGTGTGAGGTACCTGCATGTCATGCAACGCCAGGGACACAATCAATCCTGCCGCTGACCACACGCGCGCATGTCTGCTCTCCACTCCTTTAGGGTACATATGTTGCCAATTAGTGCTGTTGTGAAGCCCATTGATGCATTGGGTGGCTGAACCGCAAATGTTGGTCTGAGTTTGCGGTGCCAATGCATTACCTGGAAACATCATCTGATGCGATCTGCTGCTGGGCAGGCATGACAACAATTCTTGGTTGCTGCATTGCCCACAGGGTGTGAGATTCTGTGATGGTCACATTTGAGGCTTGTGGGGTATCTGGTGATATGGAGCTATTAAACCGGCCCGCCTGCTTTGTCCCCCCATTTTCATCCTGCTCCCACTTTCCATTTATTTCTAGCTGCATCTGCAACAAAACACACGCGCTGCGTCAGCATGCAGATGGGCTTCTGCCCACGCAGCCCTCGCCACCCCCAATAAAGAACTGAGCGCCCTCGTCACCAACATCCTATGCAAGGGTGAGGATCCAATGCAGCACGTACTTTGGGTATGCTGCTGCTGATCGCTTGCACGCTTGTATCCTCATCCTCTGGGTCCACTGCTGCCTCGTCACTGATACCCAGCTCTGTCAAGCCCAGGCTCATGGTGCTCAGGTTGCCCCGGGCTTGCAACACAGAGGAGTAGCGGTCGTGGGCATTGGTGTCAGAAAAGCCCGAGGCTGACTGCCTTGTGGACTCCGAGTTGACGTTCATTGCGCGCACCATTGCTGGGTTGACAGCCGACAGGGGCTTGGGTGTGCGGTCTATGCCATCCTCATCAATAATCTGCATCATACAGTCCAAACCTCACTCCTGGCAAACCTGCATGGCTCAGTGGCTGTCAGCTGCAGCAAAGCTGTGTGATTACCTGTATCTTCTCCTGGGAGAAGCCAGAGTCAGTTCCACGCACGCTCCTTCCTCTACTGGATGCGCGGTTGCCAGTCACAAAGCTTCTTCGAACTGCACAGGGTGCACAAGGTACAAGTGAGCTGTGGGTGGAGGTGCACAACCCACACAGAGAATGAAGCACATTATATGGGCAACCTCTCAATATTGGTTTGCTCTGCACCCTCTTCCTGTCCCCATTCCTGCCACCATCTTGCACTTTAGTATGAGTGCCACACCTGACATCCGTTGGCTCATGCGGTGCTGAGCAAAGCTCTGCCTTGACTGTGCCATGAAGCTCTGACGGCTGTCGACTTGGGGGCTCACCATCTTCTTGGAGCCTGTGCTGCTTGTGCTCTGCCCGCTGGCAACAGTGGCCTTGCGGAAGTCTGGCGAGCCCCCCAGCGAGGGGAGAGCCCCAAAGTAGCTCTTGCTGGGGGTGGTCCGCTCGCTTTCCATGGTGCAGCGTTACTCTGGAGACCGAGAGTAGAAGACGGTGAGGGCTGTGGAATGCTCTTTAAGGAGAAGTGCCGGGGTTTTAAACTCACGATGCTGCGTTGGGTCTGCAACTGCGTCAGACCAAGCGTTTGGAGAGTGGAGCAGCGACAGTTCACAATATCACTATGCCTGAAGTACCTCCATTGCACAAAGTCAGATTCTTGTCTGCATCGAAGGAATAAAAAGTCCTGCTTTCTGGGCACCGCCAAATCAAACGCATGTAACTCACCCGTTGCCTTGACAACAGGGACGCGAAGGACCCTCTAGGAGTCTCGGCCAACGGTGAAGGTGATTCTGGCAGAACCCAGTATTGGTTTTCTGTTGATAACTTCAGTACAACGCGGGAGATAACATCAGGCCACTGTCGTATCAAGCGATGTGGCCACAAGTGGCAATGGTTGACACTAGTGCCCCGCCCCTACACCTGCCCAGTGCCCGCGACTAGGTATTACATACAGTTGTTAAACCAGTTGAACACATTATACCACCAAATTTATCCTGCGTTGGCGTTTGCACCGCCTGCGAGCAACAAACAGCTTGCATCGCAGTGGTCCCGCATGCCATTCCCGAGGCACATGCCGCTCGCACCCACATCACCAATGCCAGCAGGGGCTACTTTCTGTACCAGATTAAACGTGCAATATATAGAGGAGACGAGGAACTGAAGGAATATGTATGCATGCATAGCACCGCCTAGTTTGGGGTACCACTGTACCACCACAGTGGTTGCTGGACCACAATGCCAACCGTCAGTGGGCAAGAGATTGGCTGCAGTTTACAACGCTGTTTGCAGCATGATAGGAGCCAACATATGTTATCCAGCGCTTTATTTTGACTAGCAAGTCTAGAGTCAATTCTGTCAAAAAGCATTGCTACGGTAACAAACATTGCATCCAACAAATCTGACGCTGCACAAGGACCATGGCTGTTAGCGCCCACTGGAGATATCACCCGTTGCCAAACCTTGCACAGGTGTATCCACAGATCTGGCCTCGTTTCTGAGCATGGCATGCTCTGCCGACAAGTTACAGATATGTTGTTCATTGCCGTCGCCATGTGATTGTAAACAAAGCGTCACATTCATAAATTGCAAGACAATCATCTGGCTGCGGCAGCCAACTCCTGCCGCCGTGACTGGATAACAGGCAGTACATGTACAGGCCGGCCCTGCCACACTGCACACCAACACCCTGCTGTGAATGCCCAACGCGCTGCAGCAAGAGTTGCACCATATACCCCCCCGCGCGGACAGCCGCTGCCACATCCTTGGGTAGGGCTTCAGAACTGGGACTGGTTGGCTTGCTTCGCTGCCTCGATTGCCTCCCGGGGCATGTATGACAGGAACAGCTTCAGCTTTTCCTAGAAAGCATAAAAAGAAACGTCAGTGCCAGACAAACAGGGATCCCGGGTGGGTGCATGTGTCTTGGGGGTGCCAGGCTTCATGCCACGTCCAATCAGGCTGCTGCTCCAGCTAGGGCGTGGGTGTGCAGATGAGCAAGGACCAGAGGGAAGGGTGCCCAGCACATGCTGCAGTGCGTGTGAAGCACACACGTGACACACACCATTGCTTCTCTCACCATCCCTGCCCATGCTCGCACTCACACACATGCGGGTATACAGCCCAACGCTTCCAACGCACCTCGTAGCGCTCCATGCTTCACACACCAGCCAACTGCGCCACCCACCCCAACTCCACCCCTTACCCCCCACCCATCCGCCAGCATCCACCCCACCCCACCTGCGCCGCCTTCACCGCTCCTAAGCTGAACTTGACAAACTCCGCCTCCACAGCGCCCCCCCTGCTTCCCGGCGCCCCCCTTGCCTCATAGTACTGCTGGTAGTCCACCTGCTTGATGTACTCAATGGCATCCAAAGCAACCTCGGTGGCCCTCTCGGTCTGGGACACGGAGTCCAGGCCTGGGAGGGGAGACATGTGGGGGTTGGATTTGGTCTAGGATGATGGAGCAGGCAGGGCATGCTTTGGATAGTGGCGCAGGATTGAGCTATGGGCAATATGGGCAACACTGGCCCTCAAGGAACCAGGTTCCCATCTAGGAGGAACATGATGCGGCGTAGGAATGGGTGTGCATGCGGCATGCAAGCGACCTTGCGTGTAAGGCACACTCCTGCACTGCCAGGCCAGGTTGCACACCACCAGTGGCAAGTGGGGGCTCAAGTGCCCCAATCTAGGGTCTGCCCGCGGGCACCCCCACATGCTGCCGCCATGTGCACGACCCTGCCACTCACAACCTAAACCCTAACCTAGGGTTTGTGTGGGCGTGCCTACGTACATGACGCTGCGTTCAGCAGGTTTTCCCGAGCGTTGTTTGGTGGCCCAGTGATGCGGCTCTGGAGGAGGGTCAGCTCTGCAGGGCAAGGGGGAAATGCACATGTCAGATGGAACCCAGGGGCCTGGTCATGACTTGAAATTTTAGTGGCAGTTTGCCACCAGGAGGGTAATTGCTGATGCCATGTTGGATGCACGTACACAAGCTAGGCAACTGGGGTTGAAGCGCAATCTAGGACCTGCAAGGGACCACCTTTTCTGCAACACCCACTTGCAACCCTCCTTCAGCCTCAAACACACCCCAACCCGACCAGCCAAGCCCAGGAAAGAAAAGTAACCACCATCCTCCAAGCCCCATACACCGCTGACACCATTTTGGCTTCAGTACTGTCAGCACTTGCCTGCAGCAGTTGCCCCACACTCCCACCCCCACCCCTACAAGCACCAAGGTCCTAGGTCCTATTACTATACTATTACCCTTGCCCCCACCCCCCACCTCTCCACTTTGCCTCCTCCGCCAGCCCCTTTGCCTCCTCCAGCAGCGCCTGTATGCGCAGCACCGGCACAAGGTAGAAGAACAGTGGCTTGGAGGGGGGGGGGCGCAGCGTGCTGGTGGGAACCAGCGAGAAGGCAGCCAGGCCAGCGCTCACGGCCAGGCCAATCAGCAGGCGGCGCTGCAAGGGGGGGAAAGAGGGGGGAGTCAGGCTGCAAGGGGAGGGAATGGCACTCACAGCCAGGCCAATCAGCAGGCAGCGCTGCAGAGGGAGGAGGGGGTGTTTAGGGTGCATCCAGTGGCAGCATAGATGCACTGTGCATGCAGAGGAATTCCCACATGAGGTTTGTGTGCTTTTGAGGGTGTGGGCAAGATGGTTTTGACTCGAGAGAAAGTCTGCATGCCAGGCCACACATGATGATGGAAGAATAAAATAATTGCATGGAGCTTGGCGGTTGGTGTTGAGCCGGGAGATGGCTTAAAATCATGTGCAATGCAATGCTAGTGCGGTTCAAGACTCTACCCCCACCATGCCCCGCCCCTCCACGCACCGTGACTACCCCCGCTGCCTCCGCGTCCTGCCCGCTGCCCCCCTCCGACTCACTCGGGCCCCCACCCGTAAAGAAGTCCACGTCAGCCTCACTCAGCCAGTTGCGCTGCGTGCTGCCTGCAGGTGGAACACAAGGGGGGTAAGAGGGTGTAAATGTGGATGGGAGGGGCGCAGGGGGTGGGAGCAGAGAATACAGCGGAGGGGTGCACCGCCATGCAACCAGTTTTTCAGCAGCGCATATGTGGGGATAGTGCATTATAGGCATAGCGCGTCAGAGGCATGCAGGCCTTGGCCTTCCAGATGAATGTGCGCAACCCCAACATTCCTGGCTGCGGCAGCAGGGTTTGGGTGGACCAGTGCCGCTGTGGGAAGGAAGGTGCATGTGCGCTGTGCCATGGGTGTGCATGGGGTTCATATTGCAAGTGCACTGGATTGACTCAGGTAAGGAACTGGGGTATGCAGAGCATGGTGGGCGCTCTGGGAGGTAACAGGGGGCAAGGGCAAAGGGCCACGCCTGGCGTTATACTGGCTGAGCACTGGCTGCGCCAATAGCGCAACGGACACATTCCTTTTGTGGAAGGCCTCGCCACCCTGCAGACTAGGGCATGCTCCACGACCATGCTGCACCCACCTGCCGAGAACAGCGTCTCCCGCCTGAGGTCCCCCCCGTCTATCCGCGGCCGCTTCTCCTCCCCTGGAGCCTCCTCCAAGACAGCGTCGCCCAACTGAAGGTGGGTCCCGTATGTGTCAAATGGAATGCTAAACCATATGGTGGTCTCAGATCGGTTAATGGCATGGCGCCGGCCATTCTGGTGGTCAGGTGCGTGGGTCTGGGAGCTATTGAAGCTGGGCAATGAGCCGTGCAGTTCATACCTAGCTGGGTTGTGTACGCAAGCAACACTGGCGTGCAGACGAAGTCAAGTGCAGTGACAAAGTGTAGTGCACCTGACTCGACAGTGGTCAAGTACCTGGTGTGTGCATATGCATGCATGTTGTATTGTACACCCAAACCCATCCTAGACCACTTCAAAGTGCGTTGGACCTACATCCCATGGCACACTGGGCGTGGCAGGGTTGAATACGCGCGCTGCAGGCACCTAGCTCCAGGCTAGTCCTGGCCACACGTTGCGCCCTACTCAAAACAGCTGGGGCTGTAGGCAATGGAGGGGTACGGTGCCACCCACCTGTGCCTTTGCAGCAGAGAGCTCCTTCCGTAGGGCATCTGCTTCGGCCTCCGCCGCACGTAGGCGGGTCAGGACATCTTCGGACAAGCCACCTCCCTGGGTGCTGTTCCCGCCTTCAGGCCCGGCTTGTGCGCGTATCCGGAGCGTGCGGCAGCTGAAAGGCGAGCAAAAGGGTACATGTGTTCGACCAGTTGAGAATGGCTTTCGAGCAGGGCGGCAGTGCGCCGTGGGTCGCGGTTGTTGGTGGAGTGCAGTCTGCATGGTGCACTCTACTACGGGTGATAGCAAGACGACGTCTTCGTAGAACACAGAGTACTGGGTGGCAATCAGACACCAGAATAGATAGCTGGAGGATAGGACAGGCGCAATAGCTGACTGGGTTCTATTGGGCACTCTGTGTGGTTGACGAATATGCATGCGTGAAAAATGCATGCATGTGCTTGGAGACGTGAAAGCAAGTCAGACAAGACGGGGACGCCACATTGACTTTGCAGCGAGCATATTCCGGCGTTGGTTATGTAACAAGAGCTTTGCGTTTGACTGTTTGCAAACAACACTTAACGTAGGCAACGTAACAAGGAGCTGCTCCCCTGCTCCCCCAGTACTGTGGTGCGTGGCTCGGCATCCCAGAAAAGACCGCCAAAAGCATCACGCAACATGGCAGAGCAGTCACAGTCGGAAGGGCTGGGAGACATAGTGACCATAAAGTCCCCACAGGTGACCGCAAAAATCTCTCGCGTTAGCGCATCTTGCGCTGACTTGCCACATCCCTCTTGCCAGAGGTTGCTTCCAATACCTGCCTGCATCGTCCACTGGCTCATGCCTATCAGCCTGTTGCACGTGCAGGGTTCAAGCGCCGAAATATATGCGTATGGAGCCCACGTTGTGTCGTGGAAGTCCAACGACGGGCAGGTAAGAGTTGGGTTGTCATGCGTGCTGAGGCTTGAGCATATGCATGCATATTGCTCCGAGACCATCTTCATGCCTAGGCCCGGGTAGCACCATCGTATGTTGGACCGTAGCCTTAGCTATTTTCTTTCAACTTACAGGAGCAGCTGTTCGTCAGCCAGAAGGCCGTGTTTGAGGCCCCGAAGGCAATCAGGTGAGGGCTGTGTTGCTCCCTCACCCTATCTTTGGGGTAACCCTGTTGGGTAATAACCCTATCAGGGCAACCCTGTGCCGTCTGCACCCTGTACCTACCCCCTCACGCTGCCTGTGCTCCGCAGGGGCGGCATCCCTGTCTGCTTTCCCCAGTTTGGCAACCTTGGCCCCCTGCAGCAGCAGCACGGCTTTGCGCGCAACAGCCCCTTCATGCTCAAGGAGCAAACAGACAGTAGCGCAACCTTCACACTGGAAACACCAGAAGCATGGCTGGAGCGGTGGCCGCACCCATGCGTGCTCACGATCAAGGTGGGGGCGAGGGGGGTGGGTAGGGTGGGAGGTGGGTGGTGGTGTTGTTCAAGGGGTGCATGCATATTGGCAAATCAGCGATCTAGCTGATGCGCTCACCGCCGAATTGGGGTCTGACCCAGGTGAGCGTGGGGATGGCTCCCTGACGCTGTAGTGCATTGTACCAGTTGCATACCCTAGACAGGAACCCTATACAGCCCTGCCGCAACCCCCGCTCCCCCTGTTCCAGGTGAGCGTGGGCAACAACTCGCTGACGCAGCAGGTGACCGTGCACAACCCCGGCCCCTCCCCGTTTTCCTTCACCACCGCGCTCCACACCTACTTCCGCCTGTCAGCTGTCAGCACCTGCCACCTGGAGGGCCTGGCTGGCACCCACTACCTGGATAGCACCAGGGGGAGGGAGAGGGCGACAGAGGGAGGGGAGGTGCTGCGCTTTGAGGCGGAAACGGACAGAATTTACCTGAACGCCGGGGACGTGTGGGTGCGTGCAGGTGTCCTGGCTAGGGGTTTGCACGAGGGTTGGGGTGTACAGAAGCGGATCGCACGAAGTTGAATTTAGAGGACAGCTGCCGATGGATGCGCATACCTGCCCCCATGATGTTGCACTGGGGTATGTGATACGATCTGATGTGGCTACACAGCTTACTCACAAACCATCCCATTTCACGTGCCGCCATGTAGCACCATGGGACTCCTATGCGCAATGTGGTCCCATGCAACTCCCATGGCCATGCGGCATGTGGCCCCATGTAATGCCCTACCCTACTTCCATGCAGGTTGTGGACGAGGCCAAGGGAAGCAGGATACACATAGAGAAGGAGGGCTTCCCCGATGCGGTGGTGTGGAACCCATGGGTGGCCAAGGCGCAGGCCATGGGGGACTTTGGGGATGACGAGTGGACGGTAAGGGAATAGGAGAAGGATACGAGGGTGATGGGTGGATGGTGTGAAACGGGGGTTTGCTGTGCCTTGTGCCTTAGCTCCATGAGATGGGTGGTATTGGTCTGGAAAGGGCTATGCATCATGTCTATGTGTGGTGGCAGATCCCGCACGATCGCACACTGCCAGGCAAACTGCATGCACCGGCTGATGCTTTCTCCCACCTTCCCCACATTTGTATCCACACGGTGAGTGCACCTGACCACCAAAGCTGCAACACAACCTGCAGGCGCCTCACAAATCACGGTACATGCTGTTTGGAGCCAACCATTGCCCCCACCCAACTGCCTGACCCCGCCTCCTCGACCCAAAACCCTTAACCCTAACCTGGACCCTGAACCCTGCTGATGCTCCCATGCAGACCATGTGCTGCGTTGAGCCCGCTGTAGCCGCCAGCGGCCCCGTGGAGCTGCCACCTGGCGCCACATGGACAGCACACCAGAGGCTGGTGCTGGGGGACGACCCCGCATCACCCAGGGAAGGGTTTTCATGAAACCCTAACGCTGCGGCAGCTCCTGCCTTGGGGTGACCATGTTGGTGGTGGGGTGCTGTCACAGCGTGGTGTTGGGCTGGCACCTGGCCCACGTACCATAGCTATCCTCCGTGCTTTCTTTACATTTTTTTGTTCAGGGTGGGACAGCGTGTTGAATCATCTTGGCGTGAGATGGGTATGGCTGGTGGGGCGCACGGCATGCACACAAGCAGGGAAGGGAGAAGGGCAGGTGGCAAGGTGCAAGGGCAAGGAGCGCATAGCAGCAAACTTGACTGCGCATGTGAGTGGTGGGTGGGGGTGCGCTGAACTCGCAATGGACCTGGCAATTTTACCTAATATATTATTCAGGAACGGGAACGGCCTCCATTTGCAAAATCAAAGTTTAGCTGGCAGCACTGGGCACTGAATCAAGCTTGGATCGACCTGCTGTTCATGTCCAGTACACACTGTAAGGTTGCACGCATGCAGCAGGCCGGGTGGGTGCAAGGATGTTTGCATCACACATGCATGTGGGGCATGGTGCAAGCGCTTGAGCATCGCTTTTGACTTGGGCGCGCGTGTTGTGCTGAGCCTCAAGCTATTTGCAGACTCAGTCTATTGCTTTCCTTCAAGTGCGCATGTGCTGAGACGACGCGCTGGAGGACTTGGAAGTGCTCAAAAGTCTCCAGAGCCTGCTAAGTCTATTCTGAGGCTGATTGTCAACGTGATTGTCAACTTTGATTGTCAACTTGATTGCCAATTCTGATTGCCAAGTTGATTGTCACCGACAGTAAATTTGGCGAAAACCCGCAATTTTACTGAACTTCATTTTCGCTGTGGCAGCGACACCTGGCACAACAAATGTATAGCCCACTAGTGGGTGGGCCCAGCTGGTGGGCCCATCTGCAAAGCTTTATTGCCCAAACTTGGAAGTATCACCCAAACTCGCAGACCTCCGTTGCCCACGCTGGAGGTGTGTCGAGGCATGGACTACCTCCATAAGCGGAAGGTATCACCAGCTTCAGTCATTGTGGCCACCTGGGTGCCTGCGGCACAAGCGGAACCATTGTGCGGGCTGTGACGGTACCGTCACCGGTGTGGGTGCAATGGTTCCGCACGCGCATTGCCGGAATCTTGCTGCACAACGTGACAGCCTGAACCTCACACGCCCAAGACAGGCGCGTGGCCAGACATGACTCGCAACATGTGCACATGCCGAGGCAGCACTTGCCAAACAGCAGAGAGGAGATCACAAGACAGCAGCGCACCTTTGGATGACTGCGCAATATCACATTAAATCTGTTTTCCACCTGTGCGCGGTGCAGTAGACTAAGTGCCTTATTGGCGTGGAGTGGTGGAGAGCACAACAGGTGGTCAAAGAAGAAAGAAAGGGTTTAGGGTTTTAGTGTTGTTCAAAGCCTCTTTGAGCAAGGCCATGCTTCACCAAGGATCAAGGTATCATAATGAGCTGAGGGCCGTCGCAAACATCGCCGCCTGTCCTCCCCTTGGGCTTTCGGTGAGCCGGCCACAAGTGAATTCAAACCTGGAGTTTCGAAACGTATAGTTGGGCAAGTATTAAAAAGTATGGCTTTGGTTCTGACCAGTCAAGAGTGGCCAACCGCTACAGTATACTTGTACCCCACAAGGGCCCAATGCAGACAGCTTGGAAGAAATGGCCCATGTGCTGGATGCCCAAGTGCGAGCTTCACCTTTCTTCATGCGCTCCCACAGTCAAAGCATCCCTGCCCTCCTCCTACGCCTCACAACGCCCCTCGTGGTCCTCCTCCCCTTGCTCCAACCCCACTTGGCAGAGGATACGGTAGTAACCACCAGGCTTGCGGCCCTGCAAGCAGAGGAACGCTCGCTTGCAGACATTCCCACCACCGAACACATGGACCAGTGAACTTGTAGATCCACTGGGTGCTTGGACATAGTATACTGCCTTCAGTCATCACGTCCCATGGATATTGTGCCCACACCTGGTGGGCATCTCGCCATTAGTGCTGTGCACCACTAGTGCACAGTACTGCAGCATTGGACGAGTGAGCTCCAGTGGCGATGTGCTCACAAACACATGGTCATGTGTATATGGCAGCGCTAGCCACCCATGCCCACACGGACCTGCCTGCCATCCCAGCTGCACCCGAGCCTGGCCCCCACCCCACCGCACCTGCATTGCGCACAGCTGCAGATGCGCCACATGTACCACCCCGCAGTCCACCCCCGCCATCTCAGCATAGCAGGCCTGCAGGAGGAACGCCATTGGCTCAAGGGCTCAATAAGCAGCAGTATACAATGCAACGCAAGCCCCGCTAGGGCCAGCCGCACATCGCAAACTCGATGGGCAGCTCACCGGCTTGATTCAATGAGGAGCAGCACAAGCTGAGTGAACCACGTGCCATGGTCCATGACATGCGGCGAGCTATCGGTGCCACCTGGCGGACTGCGTGAGCTGCATCAAAGCGCAGGACACCGCCAAACAGCGCTGCGACCATATGGATGCATCTGCGCCACATGAATGCATCTGCGCAGATGCCAGCTGATTCACCCATTTATCCACCACATGAGCATGGCCCACACCTTGGGGATGGTGCGCGGGGCAGGTGGGGTTTCCCTCCCCTTGCGCTGCCGCTTGGCATACACCACCTTGGTGAGCTTGGCCAGGGTGATGTGGGGCGTGAAGCCGCGGTCAGGCAGCAGCAGGCCACATGCAGAGAAGTGGTCCCTGTGGGGATGGGGGTGGGGGTGGCTGGGCACATGGGACGTTGAGACACATGTGTACAAGGTGGGTGGCTAGGCAATGTGGGTGCCTGTGGGGCTTGAAGGGCGTAGGAGGCAGCATGCGGAACCGTAACTGCATGAGCAGTGTTGGCAATGTGCGATCACCCACGTTTCCCCAACAAGGTATTGGCAGGGGTATGGTGCGCATGCTGGCCTGCATTGGAGCAGGGTGACACACAGCTACATGCACTATCATGGCGACAGGTGCTTTCACCCTGGTGGTACTGACATGCATGGATATGCCCAGCACCCCACCTTGTTGCTTGCGCCAGCGCCATGAGCGCTCCCCTCCCCTCGTTATCCACAACATCAAGGTATACCACCTGTCAGAGCAGGGGGAACCATTCGGTCACTTCAAAGACCTATACAAGTTATCGCCGCAGGGTCCAGTGCAGGTTCCAGGTATACCTTAAATGCAACTTTATTTTTTTTTGTAAACAAGAAAACGTCATTTTTTCTAATTTTTTTATACCCTGAATACCCACAGCATGTCCCTGCAACATGCATATACACACCCCACATACTCCATATATCCCCTCATCGACACAGATGCCCACCTCTATGTACCCACCGCACCCCCACCCGCTCCACCCACCTTGCCCCCAAAGCTGGCCAGACCCCGGCAGTGCAGCGCCAGCGGTGCCGCCAGCCCCGCCCCCCTCAGCACCCCCCTCAGGCTGTGGCACGCCCCCACCGCAGCCTCCCGCGCCCCCTTCCCCCCCAGGTGCAAGACCCCTAGAGTGAGGTGGGCTGAGGCGTGGTCAACGAGGGCAGGGCGCAGGGAGGGAGTGTGCTCCACCATGGCATCCTGGACCCTAGTGTAGGTTGAGGATGGGGGTATGTGAGGGTTTGTCAGTGCTGGCGCATCATATAAAACCTAGCAGGAGGTGTGAATGTGAGCGGGGATGGGGGTGGATGTGCTGAGGCCCCACCCGAACTTGGTGGCCATGGGGCTTCTGAAGACCTGGCGTGCAGCGGGGCTGCCATGTGCCGCATGCTAAAGTGCGCTTTACTGGTTCTGACATCCACACAGATGCGCACACACGTACTGACAGGAAATTTCAATTTTCAAATCCATGCCCTCCTTATCCCTGCACTTGCCTGGTGATTGCCTCAACCAGGCGTGGTGATGTCGACACCTGCAGCGCCAGAAAGTGGTTGGGCCTCGGACCCTCCTCTCTCCGCCTGCATGCAACAACCCCATACTTAGCGCACTTGATATCGCTGTCAAGACCAGGGCGCTGATCAATTCTCCTGAGTAGATGAGATGGCCGCCATGGACCGTCACTTGCTAGGGTTTGGGTAGGGTTTGTGGCACGCACCGGGTGGCTGGCCGCTGTGGCCTGGGTCCTCCGTCAGGGGGTATGAGGGGGGTACTGTAAAGCGCGGGGAGGACTTCCGCCTCGTATGCGGGGCGCTGCATGGGGCCGCTGCTGGTGGCGGTGGGTGCTGGGGCAGGTGGTTGTGGCCGGGGGTCTGGCGGCTGGCTGTGGGTGTGGCTGGTGGCGGTGGTGGTGGTGCTGGCGGGGTGACTTGAGCTGGTGCGCCTGTAGCGGGGTGGGGTGCGGCTGCTGGCTGTGGTCGATGCACCCACCAGCAGGGTTTAGGGTTTAGAGTTTAGGGTTCAGGGGATGGCTGCAGTCAGGTGCCACCAGCTTTGGGACACAAGCACCCACCAGCGGTGTGGGTAGCCTGTTGCCATGGACCAGGAAGCAGGAGCAGCCACGGATGTGTGTATGTGTGTGGTGGCAGCAAGGCGGGGGGGTTGAAGGTGACCGACCGGGTAGGGTCTCGCAGACTGACAGTGTTGGTGGAGCGATGTAGAGTGGGCAGGGTTTCAGTACAGTGAAGTAAGTTGGAAGGTTTCAGTGCGCATCCACAGCAACTCACTAGGGTCCTACCCGGTGAGGCCTATCTGGGCCACAGCCAGCGCTCGCGGCACAAACAACATGCCCTCTGCAGGTAAAAGCAGGCAGGCCAAGATGGCGCCCGGCAAAGTCCAAAATGCTGCTGCTCAGACTGACTGGGCGCGGTTGAGGTGGCACACACCAGCATCCAGGGTTCGAAACCCCTCTAGGGCCTGGATGCTGTTACACTTGGGGTAGGCAAAGGGTGGAGGGGGCGCCTGCAAAGGGCATGTAATTACAAAACTCAAAACAAAGACTACTTCAAAATTATTGTGAGAAACTGACGCCTCCAATGTGGCAACCACAAGAGTCCCATGGCGGTGGAACCCTGTCTTGCGCAATTCTGGTCTGCGGCAGTGCATATGCATGCACAAGGCACGTGACCAGGAAAGAAGGTACGCGCCCTGGTTGAGTGATGCACTCCCTTTGCCAAAGCACACAGCACCAGCTGGTTGTCAAAGACAGATATTTATTTCAACGGGTGCCAGCAGGCAGACATGCAAACTAGCTGTCACCTCTTTCACAGGTTTCCTACTCTGGCACGCAGGGTGTTGTGTTACCTGGTGGTTTTACTAGGTGCTACCACTGGGGACACAGCGAGTGCACCGAAGGCGTGGCTCACAGCTGGTCATGTACGCACACATGCAGGGCATGCCGGTGCTGCAGAAAGTGGCACGTTTTATATTTCTTTTTGTATAAGGCAGTGCAAGGACACCATTATTCAAACAGCACAACATGCTAATTATGGTATGTGCAAGGTATGTGCAACGCTTCGGACACATGTTCACGGTGATGACTCGACACCCCTCTGAGGGCACAGTGTCAACTAGCCCTGCCGTGCTTTCCTTTCTGCCTCCAAAGCCTTTTGTGCCTTAACAAAAACAAACAACATCCAGCACGCAGAGAGACGACGCCCAAAGCCACTGTCGCCGTCCCTGTGCCTTCATCGAGCCTGAAACCACACCGCGATGGTTGCAGCATGCATGCATGCGCTCGAGCAGTGCACCTGACGAATTGGGCGCATGCACCTTTGAAGCGCCTGTCGCCTCTGCCACCTGCTACCGCAACGATGCTGAAAGTGTTGCAGGGGGAGCATGGCGCCAATAAAGTGTATTTCCAAGACTGCAAGACCAAGCCACCAAGGGTAGGTGCATGCATGGGTGTCAAGTCAGCCATCACGGTGATGCGGCACAGGCGGGTGTACCGTTCAATACACACACGGCTGACTTTACGAGTCTGTGGGGAGAATAGGTGATGTTAAAAGGTCGTGAGCTAGAGAACCACGGGACTATGCAGTGCACGACATGGCAGGGTCATATCCGTGCATGTACACCTTCCGGAACCCAGAGCTATCTCTAACCGCACACATCAACCCCACCCTGGCCACGCATCCCTATCCCAACGTTTACCTGCGCACCCTGTGACAAGTGGCGTGTAGAAGTGCCCCTGGCCTTGCACCTGATCACCACCCACCACAGAATAATAACAGAATAATGATGAAAAGCCCGCCGCAGTCCGAAGACCCACCACCCACTGTAGCCTGCGTTTCTCCCCCACTAGCCTGCCTCTCACCCCTTGTAGCAGCTGCCACACGGCGCTGCCAGACCACCGTCTTGCGTACCCATCCCCCCTCCCCTGCACACTCAACCACCCACCCGCACGTGCCTGGCGCGCAGGGTCAGATGGTGTTCTTTGTGGGTGACCAGATCGAGGCCGCTGGGCTGGACGATGAGGTGTACCGCCTGCAGGCGCCAGCCACACAGGCGCAGATCATGGCAGACAAGTTCCCATTCCACGACATCTATGTGTGCGTGGTGGTGATGGTGGTGGTGGTGTGCGTAATATGATATGTGACATATGTACATATACCTGGGGATATCCATTGGGTTAATGCTGGTGCACGTGTCGGTGCCTGAAATCGTTACTGTTGCTGGGGCAGGCAGTGCGCACCAAGCTCCTGTGTGCACGTGCACTGTCCCTTTGTCTATGGTAGGGTGTTGCGTTGTATGGTGCATGGCGGTAACCCCGGGGCAGGGTCTGGCATTGGGTGTCCAGCACCCCGGTGCCCACATACCCTAGTTAAGGGTTTCGTGGCGTGTGCGCAGTGTGATGCCCTCTCGCCTGGAGGGAGGTTTTGCCTGCTTCGACCATTTCCTTGGGGAGTGTACACGCAGCGGGGAGCCCCTGGGATACAGCGGAGCAGGATACAAGGTTGGAAAAAATCAGTCAGCCTTGCATCCAATCCCCAATCCCCGCACGCTGCCGACCCCTTGCCACATCAGGATTTACGCCCCAGTGTGTTCCGCTGCACTGCAATTAAATGCTGTCTGCAACAACCAAGTACTCTTAATAGCTGTTGGCGCACGTGGCAGGGTCTTGCACAGAAACCCTAATTAACCCTACCCCTCCCTTCCCCAGGCCTGCACCCAGCTGTCCACCATGCTCCAAGGTGAGGGAGCAGGGGCGCCCAGGGAGGTGCACCTGGTGGGGTTCAGCAAGGGGGGAGTGGTACTCAACCAGGTGAGGGTAGGAGTGCGATACACTGAGATTGCGGTGCACCACCGCAAACAGCGTGGTCCCTTTTGCATTTGCCCCACGTTCTTGCCATTCTCCATTATGCCTCCACCCGTTGTACCTTTTTTTGTATTGAACCAGAAATACTTACCGTAGTTCATATCTACAGAAACTAATTTTTATTAGCCCAATTCCTACGCACGTTCATCCGTTGCATGTAAAATGAGTCACTTAGTTCATCACATTTGGTCACTGCGCATGACCATTCACCAATCAGTGTGCCAACCATCGATGGCCTCCATGCAGCTTTACCCTAGTCTAGGGTCAATTCCCATTCGTGTTTCCACCCCACCCCCGCAGGTGGTCCACGAATTGGCAACATTTGCAGCCGCATCCAGGGACCACCACACACATATCTCGCCCCCATCCTCCCCTCACGAGCCCGCATACACCCACCCCCCTGCATCCGCACCCCCCACCTCCCACCTCCCACCACACCTCCCAGCCCTCCTGCGCCGGGCCCCCCTCCCCTCGCCGATTGACCGCACCGCCGCCCCTCTGCCCCCCCGGCATGTGGCTTCGCTGATGTCATCAATTGCGTCGCTGCACTATTTGGATGCGGGGCTGAATTGCAGGGGGGTGTATGTTACGGATGCGGAGGTGGTGGGGGGCCTGGGCCAGGTGGCGGCGCACCAGGGGCTGCGGGTGGTGCTGCACGGCACACCGCGACAGTGGGGTGAGTGATAGAGAGGGAGCGGGGAGGTCAAGAGGCGGTGCAGTTCCCCACCATTGTCATTGATGGGACGAGGGATTGCAATGCTGTTGTATGAATGCGCGTGAGAAGACGGAGGGGGGTGGGGGTGAGGATGTGTGTACATGATGGCTGTTACCAACATGTGGCTACACTCCACCAGGTCTTCGCGTGTGGCAGGAATACTCTTGCTAGTCAACATGATGAAAATGTCGCAGCATGGCCACATGGCGCACATTCACCCCAAATCCATCCCACTCCTCCTGCTTGTTTCAGTCACCGTCTGTTGTGAATGTACATGCGATGCTCAGCAGCTCCCCCTCCTGGTTGCAGACGACGCCAAGCGGCCCTGGATCAGGGCTGAGAAGGAGCGCTTCAGGTCCCTCCTGGAGGAGTCAGGGGTGCGCGTTAGCGAGCAGGTGTACTTCCAGGGGGAGTCGTCAAGCCTGCTGATGCACATGCGGGTGATGGAGCAGATGGTGGTAGGGGAGGAAACATGTGCGGCGGATGGCCACTGAAGCAGGGCTGCGCACTCTCAACTGACCGCCAGGCAGTGCAGGGCTGTCACCGCCGCCACCAGAGCTATCCCCACCCCGACCAGTGGTGGTCGAGTGTTGTCGCAAGTCCCCACGGTGGTGGTGACCCACACCCACCAGGGCTGCCCCCACCACCAGCACCATGGGCTTGGGGACCCGGTCACCAGGGTAGCACCCATGGAACAATTCTGTATTAGTATCCCACCCATCCAGTGGAGAGAATAGTCCCTGTCAGATGTAGTTTACTTCATGACATGACGAGTACATTGTAGGTTGAACATTTTCCACTTTAAAAATGATGTGGCATATATTCAAAATGGCAAGCATGCTGCCAGCTGGAAGTCTTTCAATGGCCGGGGCAATGTCATGCCTCATCGGATGCTATCGAGCAACCTTTTGAACTCACGAGTTTGGTAACGCTACCGTTGTAACAACAGTTGCACTGAGCTTGCTAGGCTAAGCGCAGCTCATGAGCACTGTGCACCACGAGTCTGCCTGCAGCAGGCAGCTGCTAATAGTACGCTGCTAGCCCAGGGCATGTCTGAGTCAGCAGCGCTCTAAGTCAGCCGGCTACTGTAACATATAATATATGTCATATTATGGCTATACCATTGGTGACCGCCCTCGATCCTGGATATGGACCATGCATGTCGTTATACGGTCACCGTATAACAATTCTATAAGAGCTCATAGTATTACTCAGTATCGTACAGGACTTTGAAACTGAATTAGCAGGCTGTTACACTGTAACCATGGCAATATTGGCACACTGTGCTGTGGTACAACTGTTTTTCACAACATAAATCAGGGCAAAATGCCGCAGCCCCACTGGCAATGACAATCACCCACATTCAGGTACGTCCCAAGTTCACCCTAAAAACTTGCCAAATTTGCAGCATGCAAACTATCAAGAGTGAGCTAAGCGTTATACCAACAGGCAAGCGCAGTTACTGTAACAGATGGATCAAGCAATATAGACCTTAAGCTACAAACAGTAACAGCGTCAATGACATGCAAATCTGATACGGTACAGCAGCCATTCGGTGGCGTTCCTCACGCAAAAGGACCGCTCAAACCCAACCCCTTCTTTGTTCAACCCCCCCCCCCCCCCCCCTCTCATTGCCCAGCAATACCCTCCCAGCCCCGCACCCCCTCAGCCCCCAAAGCAACCCCATAAATGTGCTCCCCCTCCCTTCACTCGTCCATCTCCTCCCCTTCCTCCGAGTCTTCATCCCCCCCCTCCTCCACCGTCAGCTCCACCTCATACTCCTGGTCGCACCCCAGGTAGGAGTCGCACATGAAGAACAGGGTCAGCTTGTGGCTGCCCGCCTCCTTGGGCGCCGCAAAGTCCAGCTTGGTGCTGAGCTTGCGATGCAGGGTGACCCGCTTGATTGCCAGCAGGGTGTTGGTGGAGGGGTCGCCCACCACCAGCCACCACTGCTCGTCCTTACGACCAGGGTACCTGACAAAGTGAGGAATGTCGTCAGGGTTGAGGGTGCCTGGCAAGCAAGGTGACGGGGGGTGGAGTAGTTAGCGGGGAGGAAGGCATCAAGAGTGTCAACACTTGGGGCGAGCGTCAACTGTGAAGCACCCCTCACAACACTTTGGGCGAAATGGGGCACCCCAGTCACGCCCTCTACCGGGTTCACACACCTGACATTGACAACGGGCACACAGCCTGTGCAATAAGCACCCCACCCCACGCCGCTTTGCCCCCCCTAACCGCACACACACCCGCACATCCACTTGCACCCACCTGCCCGCATCCACCCCGCCCAGCTCCCCCTCCAGCTCCCTCTCAAGCTCCACCGCCAGCCGCACCGGGCCCCCCGCCGCCACCGCCCCACTGGCCAGGCTGTGCGTCATGGTGATGTCTGGGTAGCGGTTGCAGAAGCGGGCAACGTCGGCAAGCTGGGGCTCAGACATCTGCACAAGCTCGCGCCGCGCGTCGTCCTGCAGGGTGGGGTCGAGAGGGTTTGGGGTTGAATAGGGTGTCAGATGGTGACGAACAATCCTCTGTGCATGTGGATAGGGTTGTGGCACAAGTTCTCAGGCAGAGGCCGTGGTGCAGTTGATGGCAGGACATGGTGCATGGCATGGCATGGCTTCATTGACGCAACTAAAATTTCTTCCCGTACATACAATAGTGCAATATCTGTGTGGCAGAGCCCCACACTGCTGCGCCCCGGCCTCACCTCCATGTCCAGCAGGTCAAACACCGTCTCAACACCCGCCTCAGCTGCTCGTGTGGCAAGGTCACGCGTGAAGTGGGGGACCTGGGGAAGGGGGGGCGGGGGGTTGGCAGGGGTGACTCGAGTGCGCATTGGGTATGGGTGTGTTGAAGTGAGAGGCGCCAACCAATCCATCTGTACAATGGAGCAGGCCGGCCCCGGGGGGGGGCACCAAGGGACATTGCTGCTGCATGGGGCAGGGAAATGGCTGGAGGCGGCTTTTTGTCTCAGGCCGAGGGTGGTACCATGTGATACGTATGGCAGCCATCCCCAGGCTCCTACCCTCCTCCCCCCTCAACCACAAAATGACTTGCTTATGAGATATGACACACGTTTCATTTATACCCTGAGAAACGCAGTTATTTGGGCCCTGAGGAATGCAGGTATATGCACCCTTTCCCCACCTGCATGAGCACCGGGTCCTTGTCCCACAGCACCTGCATGGTCATCTGCAACCCACACGCCAATAAACCCTAAACCTTAAACCCTAAGCAACACCCCCTTCACCCTGCCCCCACCTGCATGAGCACCGGGTCCTTGTCCCACAGCGCCTGCGTGGTCATCTGGCACAGCTCCATGGCGGCAAGTGCGGGGTTGAGCCAGCCGCTGCTGCTGATCACATCGACGATGGCCTGGGGGGAGGGGGAGGGAGCCGGGGGTGAGGGCCGGGAGGCGGGGAGCGATAGTAAGCTTGGGTGCAGGCGAGGTTCGCACAGCCATACCGGGGATGGTGAGTGGGATGGCGAGTAAGAGTGGTTCAGAGCCGGGCCAGTGCAGGCAGGGTTCATAGCAGGTTATGACCAGGTGAGACCAGGGTTGCACAGCCACGAGGTGGTGCTTTCAGGACAAGGCCATGCCTGCGGGAAGGCATCGCCAGGTTTGACGATGCCACAGCAGGCGCAACTTGGCTGAGCCCCGTTGGCGGTGGTTTTAGATGGTGCGGCGTGCAATGCAAGGAGTATGCAGCAGGCGCAGGGCGAGGTAGAGTTTTGATAGGGTTTTTCTGCAAACGTACATGTAGCAGCTTTGTCGCCCTGCCCACCACCATGCGCTGGTCTGCCACCAGGTCTCCACCCACAGGCACGCGGCTCAGGTGGGCCTGCAGCAGCGCGTTGACCTTTGTTGACACCTCCCCATACTCCCCCTTGTCGGTGGCCAGGGGTGAGTGCGCCAGCAGCTTGCGCACAGCATCCTCGTCAGCGGGGCGCACAGGGATGTCCTCGTACTCAGAGGCAGCGGAGAGGATCTCAACCAAACCCTGCAGGAGGGTTTTTCCCAGGGTCAGTACAATGGATGCAGGAGGTGGGTGCTGATGGTATGACTTGCTGTTGGTGTGGCGAGGACCCCACCCAATCATGCCACAAATTCCCTAGCAACACTGGGGCTAAGCGCTAAAAAGCAAGCGACCAACAGTTACAACCACCACCTCCACGCACTCGGACACAGCACCAACAGACCCCCCCTCCCCCCACCTTTAGCTTTGTCTTTGGCCCCAGCGAGGACGCAAACAGCTCGATGGTCGTGTAGGTGATGTAGTAGTACGCCGCTATCATGCCCAGGTTGAGTGGCTCCAGGTCCATCTCCTCCTCTATCGTGATCACCTTGGAGGTCTCAAGGTCAGACAGGGTGGACTCAACCAGGTCAGACAGGTGGTCGCTCACGTGCCGGTGGCTCACGCCCTGCAGTGAGGGGTGTGGGGGTGGTCAGGGGTGCTAGGTGGCACACATGTGGCGGAATTTGAGAGTACAAAATTTTGAGTTATTTTGTCAAAAAATCAGTTGTCCAGGATTCATTATTTATTTTAAAAAGAATAAATTTATGTAGCTAGGCCATATTTGCATGAGTCGAGGAACCACGAACCACCCAATGGTGGACATACATCTCACACCTCATGGACCCAATCCACGTATGAAACCCCGTTTCATCCCACCGCACACGGCCCCCCTTGCCCCCCTCTCAAAACGCCGCTGCCCCACACCTGCAGGTTGTAGTAGTTGGGGTTCTGCGTGAGGCGCCTGTAGTAGAAGGTCCACGTCAGGTAGTCCACGGCGTCCTGCTTGTTCTCCACGGTGCGCGTCACAATCTCTGCTGCCAGGTGGTCAGCCAGGAAGTGGTCCAGGTGGCTCTCCACAGGGTAGGGCTCAAAGAGGAACTTCTTGTAGTACTCCTTGCGGGGTGTGTGGCACATCAGCACGCACCTGCCGCGAGGGGGTGGGATCGGTGAGTGAGAAAGGGAGTGAGAGAAGGGATATTTTTGTGCAGATGCATGTGAGCATTTGGGAGGAAGTCAATCGTGGTTGAGGGGCGGGTTGTGGCCGCAACACGATTGGTACAAGCCTCCCAGTGTTTAATGCCACCGTTTCAATACATTTCTAGACATTGGATGAGCCCACACAGTACCCCTACCCTATCCCCACCACTGCCACTGACTTCCTGGCCTAATCCAGTGGGGTGGCTGGCATTATGGAGAGGTTAAGAATATTAGGTTTCCCACCCCTCACTTCCCACCAGGTGCAGCAGAAACTTCAGAACCCAGGTGCCCTATGCTTTCCCAGTCAAGGGTTTTAGGGTTCCCGCCACTCACTTCCCGGCCTGGTCCAGCAGCGGCCGCGTTGCCCTGCCCATCATCTGCAGCAGGTCAGACACCTGGTAGTCGCCACCTCCCCGCCCCTGTGCGTCGTAGTACTGCGTGCCCATCACCACCACCAGGTGCGCGGACAGGGTCATGCCCCAGCACACAGCGGCGGTGGCAACCACAACCTGCAGGGGGGGTGGGGGGTGAGGAGGGGAGGGAGGGATGGGGGGTCTGCCGCTTCCCAAGGTAGACTGGAGAGGTGGGTAAATGAAGGTAAGGGACGGACTGTGCGCATGCACTGCAGAAATGCTTGCCAACATTTCCAACCACATGCATTGGGCTTTGCATTAATTGTTGTGTAATCCTGTTGCACTGCTGACATTTTCCTGTTTACCACCCTATGCGTAATTTCCTCCTTGCCATGGGTTGCAACGCATGCAACCCATCCATCATTTTGCCACCCACCTGTATGGCCCCCGCGGCGAACAGCCTCTCCACCACCTCCCTCTCCCCTGCGCCCATGCCTTCGTGCAGCAGGCCCACACCGTATGCCAGCGAGTGGCGCAGGGCGGGGTCGCGCACGCGTGGCAGGTAGGGGGCAAGGTCAGCCTCCTCAACCTGCGGAAGGGGGGTGGGTATGGGTCAGCGCAATTGAAGACGGTGCGTTGCCTGCACATGACATGCACTGCTAAGCATGCCACAATCTACATTCAAGGCCCAGCACGGGCGGCAGGGTTCCCACCACCATTCCCACTTAATTTCCACTAAGAAGTCTCGCCATAGATTTCCAATGTCCCTACTAAACCCTAAAATACATTTTATGTCTTATTTCACCAGTTTTTACATTTTTTTTTTATTCATATGTATATCTACCACCTCAATTCCAACACCCTGTGAATCCCTCAAAACCCTTATCCTCCCCACCTGCAGAAACTTGTGCGCCTGGCCATCCGCCGCAGCAAAGGTGAGCAGGTCAAAGGCGGTCTGCCGCGCGTGCTTGCGCGTGGGCACAAACACGATGGCTGGCTTCTCACGCGCATGCGTGGTGATGGAGGAGTAGGTGGGGCGGGCCATGGCCTGGAGCCGGGACTCAAAGTTGGAGATGTCAAATCCCTGGATGTGGATCTCCAGGGGGACGGGGCGCACGCCTGGGGAGTGGGGTGGGTGGGAGGTGGCCAGGGGTGTAGGGAGGGGGTGGTAACGGGTGGGTGCAGTGACAGCACTGGGAATGATATGTACACCCTTTTAGGGCAATGTGTGTTGGTATATGCCATACTGACTGGGCATAGATGGTAACATGCGCTCCATGCTGACTGGAAATAAAGGGGAACGATACTCAGCCCAGCTGGCTGGCCACCATCCCTCGCACGCCTCCCCCGGAACCCTAGGCTAGAGTAAGGCTCAGCCACCAACCAGCCAGAGTGTAAGCCTTGGACACATCACCGCCCTAGCCTAGGTTCCACTCCGCCATAGTGGTGGGCCCAGCGGTAGTTGGCCCTCACCTGGTGGGAAGTTGAACAGTCCATGGCTGGTAGCGCCTATCCACTCCCCCAGGTCCCGCGCGTTTGCCAGCGAGGTTGCAAGGCCAAGGATGCGGATAGGGGACTCCTTGTTGGCCTGGAAAGGGGGCAAAAGCGTAAAAATGAGTAAGTACGAGCGTTCATCGGACCCCACACTTGCATGTGCTGTTGTCAGTGTAGCCGGATGGCGCAGTGAAGCAAGTTTGCATGGACATGGTAGGCAAGCCTGTACAAGGCACAACATTGAACCCTACCCAAACCCATTAGCGCTTGCCCCAACATTGGACCAGCACACATGCAGGTGGAAAAAATTCTTCCCCCCCGCCCCACCCCTCCCCCTCCCGCTTCCTCACCTCCCTCTGGCTGCTTATGTATCGCATGCGGCTGGTCACAACCTCGATGGCGGCACCGTGCGCCCCCCCGATGAGGTGCAGCTCGTCGGCAATGAACAGCGCGGTGCGCTGCACGGCCTGGCGCTGCTTCCAGCGGCGGGACAGCGCATCCCACGTCTCGGGGGGGGAGATGATGATGTTGCCCTAAGGAGGTGGGGGGTGGGGGTCGGTGCATGTATTGGCAATGCAGAAAGTTCCCCTCCCTACACCAAACCCTAGCCCCAGCAGGCAATACCTACACTCAACCCTAGGAAACGTGCTAAGATCCTGGCAAGCCCTACAACAATCTTCTTGAACACCTCTAGGTCGAGGCCTCGCCTCAATCCACGTGCATTCCCTCACCTGTATAGCAACCCGGCAACCTCAACCCTTGACAAACCCCTCACCTTCTTGACCAGCTCCAGGTCTGATGCAGTCTCCCCAGACAGCAGCACCACGCTCAGACCCAGGCCCTCGCCAAACTTCTTGCTCCAGTCAGCGTACCGCTCCTTGGCCAGGGCCTCAAGGGGAGCAACGTACACGCACCGCGCCTCACACTTGCCCTCAGCCGCGCGCGCCACCATGCGCAGGATTGCAAACTCCGCAGCCACTGTCTTGCCCGAGCCGGTGGGTGCGGCCAGCAGCACGTTGTCGTCGGTGTTGTACAGCGCAGTGAACACCTGGGGCAGAGGGTTCGATGTAATGTCCTTGTGCTTGTGTACGGTATTGTATTTTGTGGTACAGAGTTGTGCACACCTGGGAAAGTAGATGACATTCGGTCATTGTTGCTGGTAAGATACATGTTATTGTCCCTGTGTTGGTTATTCGCGGGCCATCTTGGGACAATATTTTAATTTGTTATTGCTCTTGTTGCGGTTGAGAAAATTCGTCCTCATTATTTGGAACGTGGGAAAGTAGAACACTAGTTTTATTTCAGTAACACTACTTCCAATCAAAACGTCCATTCATTCCCGTTACAAAGGTTTCCCATGCAGCACCACCCCCCGCCCCCACCTGCGTCTGTATCGGGTTGAAGTGCGTCCACTGCGTGAACAGTCCCTCAAACTGCGGGTTGCGCAGCGCAGACACAGGCAGCGGCTGAAGGTCAAGCAGCTCGGTGGGGGGAGGGAACTTCTCGGGCAGGATGAGGTGGCGGAAGGACACGGGCAGGGCCGCCTCGCACTGCAGCCAGCGGTCAGAGATGACCTGTGGAAGGAGGTGGTTTGATTTAGGGTCTGTTACATGTACCATCACTCCTGTACGTGTGTGGTACCCCTGGATATGATGTCTCTCCCCCCACTGTGGCTGCTCCGTCGGCAGCCGCTGGTGCTGTTTTATTGTGAGCTAAGCATGACAACAGAGGGATTTATCCCGCCCGCCCACCATTCACCCATATGCCCTATGCACCCCCGCACACCTACTGCCCCTACATCTGCACCCACACCTGCACAAATGCCACGCCCCCTCCCACCAACTCACCCGGATGAAGTACTGCGGCGGCAGCGGCTCCGAGATGGGCACTGTGAAGGACACCACCGCGTCCCCCCCCGCGTGCTGCTTCTTGAGCACCCAGTACTCGTGGTGCAGGCACACCTCGCTGTCGCTGTCCTCTACCATGATCCAAAAGGGCTCCACGTAGCCGTGCAGCTTGTCCTGGGGGGATGGGGAGAGTAAGTGTTAGGGTTTTGTGCTAGGGTTTCCAGGCAACTGTGAGATCCAAAAGGCCTTTGCAGAGGTGGGTTGACACACAACACACCCGGTCACGATGCAGGCATGGACTTGGATCCAATCCATGAAGAACATGCTTGCCGCCTGAGGTAAACCCACGCAACCCTAATTGAAAGGGTACTATATCTAAAGGGTACTGTATCAGTAGAAACCCTTACCTCCCACTGGAAGTTTGGCGTGATGGCCAGGTCCACCCTGAGCACCCCACAAAACCCTATG
Source organism: Heterotrichella gracilis (assembly GCA_032358255.1). Classification (NCBI taxonomy): domain Eukaryota; class Xanthophyceae; order Tribonematales; family Xanthonemataceae; genus Heterotrichella; species Heterotrichella gracilis. The sequence continues at coordinate 38,783 of JAULBX010005109.1, forward strand.
CAAAGCCCTACCTAAAACCCAATCCATAACCCTATGGCAAACCCTCCACCAAGACCCTCACCTCCCACTGGAAGTCCGGCGTGATTGTGAGGTCCACCTTGAGCACCGACCGCGTGATTGGCTGCACGTGCGCAGCAAGCTCCAGGCGTGGGAACTGGTGCACCAGCCTGTGAATGGTCTTGCCCATCTTTGGCATGCGCAGCAGCTCGCCAATCTCCTGGGAGGACAGGTCATACCAGCGCTCCCAGGCAAGGTCCTTCTTCTCAATCTGGGGGAGAAATAGGAAGGGGATTTCTGGTTCATTTCAGGTTTGTTCAGCAGGTTCTGAGGGGAATGGTAGGGGATTCAGGTTCGACCAGCGCTTTCCGCTTCTTTAGCAAATCATTACTCACAGGGAGGATGGGCACCATTTACGATGCGGATGTGACATTTACACATTGCACACCAGGCCAGTCTCTTGAGTCTCTTGTTCCTCAAATTTCAAACCAGCCACCACAGGTGTTCAAGCGCAGAAGCCTATACCACCCCCTGAACCCGGGCCCCCCACCTTCCCCAGTATGTCCCCCGGCACCCCCTTGAACTGGCGCAGAGGCGTCTGGCTGCCCCACATGCGCCGGTTTATCATCTTGCACAGGCCAAGCGCCTTGTCGGTCAGGCCAGCCCAACCGCGCTTCAGGCACACCTGCACAAGGGGGGCCCAATCAGGGGGAGTGGCAAGGGATGTAGTTGGAGTTGTGAATGGTGTGCCCTGTGCCCTATGTACTGCACCACAACTGCAGCTGTGTAGCAGGAGGAGACAAATGGCCGATGTGAGCAGACAGAAGGGCATCTGTATATCTTATATCCAAAATAGTTGAATGGAGTTCTCATAAAAAGGAACATGCAAATGTATCACGTGTGCGGCTCAGGGACCAGCCCATGCAAACAGCTTCTTTGCACTCGGCCATGAAGCGCATGAGCCTAAACCCTAAACCCTAGCCCCGCACCTCAAACAGGCAGCGCATGAGCCTCCCTGCCGACTGCGTGACGTACACCATGTCGCTGGAAAGGGCCAGGCCCTCCAGCTTCAGGTTGGAGATGTAGGCCTGAGGTGGGAGGGGTGTGTGGTCAAGCGGTAGACACAGCAAGAGTACAACAAGTGCTAGCCAACAAGCAAAATGGCTTTTGCATGGAGGCGGGCAGAGGACACGGGAGGCATGGACTTGCCACCCCAGCGCCACTGGGCGGTGGCTGCAGTCCAGATTTTTTGAACCCGACTTGAGGGTTTCTAATGGTAGCTGGGCTTTGCAGGCTTACTGCAAAGCAAGCCCAATTCCGCAGGAAACTCTCAAACCCTATGGTTTCAAGGGCCCTGGCAAGCAAGGGTCGCACACAGCCATTTGGCTGGGTCTTCCCCACCTGCAGCAGCACGTTTATCTTTGCCGTTGGCTCCTCCAGCGACTCCTTGACTGGTATGGGCACCCGGTCCAGCAGCTTGGCCAGCTCGACCTTCTCCTCCTCCCGCACTATGATGTACTTGAACTCGTCGGCCTGGCAGAACAGGCGCAGCAGCTCGATCTCGCCCATGGTGGGCTTGAGGTGGTCGTTGAAGGTGGCGATGGTGTGGTAGGTCACGTAGTAGTGGCTGGCGATGCGGCCAAGGTCGGTCACCTGGAGGCAGGGGGGTGGGCTTAGTAATTCCCGCTATATGTTCCCGAGTTGCAGAGAGCAATCTGAACTACGACGATTTCAAAGTTTAGGAATGGTGTGGGATTGTGGTGATGGGAGGTGAGGAGAATGCTGATCACAATTGGCCTTCCACGCCATTGGGTGGGCATAGATGAGGACACACAAGTAGCAATACCAAGTGCAGTCTCCTCGTGCGCCCGTCCATCGTGCCTGGCCCAAACCTGGGTTGCCATCAAAAGGACCTTCCATATGCATGCAACATATCCCCATCCTTTGCAGGTTGCTCAACCCCCATCCCATCCCAACCCACCTGCAGGTTCCCCGTCCGCCTGTCGTACTTGACCAGGTTGTTCTTGTCGAGCAGGATGGCAGCGGAGTGGATGAGGTCCAGGCGCCGCTCCTGGAGGGGGGGAAGGGGGAAAGGTGGCATTAGGGTTTTGTTAGGGTCATATAACCTCATGGTCTGGATTTTGTGCGGGAATGGCTTTATGGCGTTATACATGAATGAGAGGGTCCTGAGCATGCCTGCAGATGTGGGCCAGCACCTAGTGCAGAAACGCCAGTGACACGTGGACAAGTGGCGAGGGGCCTGGATGAAAGTTCCAACCAGCCCCTTCTTGCGGAGCCACTCTTACACAGTGAAACCATAAAAAGCGGTGTGTATGGTTTGTGGCTTAAACTTCTTCACCATGAGCAGTTCAACTGAGCAGCTGAAACTGAGCAATCGAGGATCATTTAGCAAATTAGGGATTAGGGTTAAGGTTGAGGGTCGTCCTCACCATGAGCAGCGGGTCTGCATCGATCGCCCCGATAGGCACCCCGTACAGCGATGGGTTGCACAGCATGCGCACATACAGGTAGGTGTAGCCCAGCCACCCAGCTGCGTCGCGCGTGTTTGTGATTGACCCCAGCACCACCTCTGCGTTGAGGTTGTCTGGTATGGTTGCCACGTACTGCGACTCGATGGGCAGCGCCATGTTGAACAGGGACATGTAGAACTGCATCTCAGACTGGCCTGCGGGGGGGGCGAGGGCAACGAGGAGGAGGTTAAAGACCATGTGGAGGGTGATGGCATACACACTCTTTGCAGGTGGTGTAAGGGGACAGGGGCATCCTGTACGCTATGGCGCCGTCGATCGACCGCACATCTAGAAAAGAAATGCACCCCAATCCAAAGCACCCTGCAGATGAGCAAAAGTGGCCTATATAAGGCAGGTTCTACCACTGCTACCCCTCCTACTCGACGGTAACCCATTGAGAAATGGCACAAAGCCATGCCAGAATAGAGCCCAGTGGCGCAAGTTTGTGCAAGGCTGGCTACAAATCTTTTCGTAATGTGGCACGCGAGTAATTACTACATTCCTTTCCCTCCCCTCACCCGTGATGATGATGCCCTCCCCATAGGAGTCGTACTGCGGCCTGCCCGCACGCCCCATCATCTGCATCACGTCCAGCGGGGACAGCTCGTCCCAGCCCCCTTTAACTGGGTTGTACACCTGCGTGCCCTTGATAATGACAGTGTGGGCGGGCAGGTTCACACCCCAGGCAAGGGTGGCGGTGGACACAAGGACCTGCGGGTGGTGGTATAGTGAGTGGTGGGTGGGAGGTGGGTGGGTGTGCCCTGCTGGGCAAATGCCTGGTTGATCGACATCGAGATAGACATAGCTACAGTTACATGTGGGGCAGGGGTGGGGTAGTGATGGAAGTGGGGTCAAGTGCAGGTGAAGGTCGTCCGCGATGCTGGGCGACGCCCTGTTCACATGTGGCTTGATGTGCGTGCAGTCACAATTACACTTTTATGCGTGCACCTGGTGGGATGCATGCGGCACCCCGCAGTTGCCCTGCATCCAACCAGGCACTAACATGCTGGTATTTCGTACAAGCTGGGTACCTCCGAAGCCTGCACAGCACTGTAATTGTACCCCACTCTCATCCCATGCCCCACCTGCACATGCCCATCCGCAAACAGCTCCTCCACCAGCGTGCGGTCAGCGCGCGCCATGCCGGCATGATGGATTGCAAACCCGTATGGCAGCAGGTCCCTCAAGTCCGAGTTCTTGCAGCTCTCTGCCTCGGACTGCAGGATCTCACGCGAGGCGGAGTCGTCCTTCATGAACCTGTGGGGGGGGGAAATGGTAAGGAAATGCAATAAAAATAGCAACCAATTGAATATAGTCTGGAGCAATAAACCTTTATTTAATTTTTAATTTTTTGATGTGTAGTAGTTGAGCATGCTTTCACTTTGTTTAGACAGAACGCCCGCGGTTGTTTGTACTATTTACATTTATTTATTGTCATCTGCCACCACAGGAGACAGGCACCTAGCACAAGCAGTACACCAGCAGCAGCCTGCCCTACCTTGCCAGCGTGTCATTTGCCAGCGCCTGCTCCTTGAGGAACTTTGCTGTCTTGGCAGTCTCCTTGCGCGAATGCACAAAGATGAGCACCTGGTGCTTGCCGGCGGACTCGAGGACCTGGGGGGGAGGGGGGGAGGCAGCATGGGGGAAAAGAAAATGGGGGGCAATGAGGACCTGATGCTTGCAAGCGAAAACATCAATAGCATGGAATGGATTTAAAACAAAGCAGGCCTTTTGCTGTTCTGTGCTTCAGGATGTACCACGATACAGATGTGGTGGAGGAGGTGTACAGGTGGGGAAGAACCCTGTTGGAAACCCTAGTGGGAACCCTAGTGAAAACCCTAATGTGCGCCGGGCTGCAGCACAGCATGGTTCTTGCCGGCAGGCTCAAATCACCTGTGGGTTTTGGGTGTTGCGCAAGTCATCATACCCTCAATACTAACACTGTACGGGGTCATTTAGATACCTCGTACCCCTCAACCCTACCCCTGCCCACCGTGGGGCTTAAAGTAGGGTTTTGCAAACAGCGCACATTGGTACTTGCACAACCCTGGCCCGCGCCCTACCTTGTTGTATGTGATTTCGTTCATGAGCTGGAACCTCTGCAGCGGCTTCTTGATGGTGATGCCGATGTACTGCTGCGCCAGCGGGCAGGGTCTGAAGGAGTTGTCAAAGTAGAACAGGCCCTTGTCTGTCTTGACCCTCAGGAAGTGCGCCACGTCCTCGTAGTTGGGCAGCGTGGCGGATAGACCCACCAGGCGGATCATCTCCTGGCTGGCCTGCGGGGGGAAGGAGGGGGGGGGATATGTCAATAATATAGCACCGAACGCCGCAGAGAGGCAGGATGATGCGGCAAATGGGACCATGGGAGGGGAGTTGGGGTAATGCCCACGCGGGCTGAGCATGCGTGCCGGCCCATTGGCATCGCCATGTCCAGCATTATGTGGCGTGCGATCAGGTTAGTCTGAATGCCACCCACTAGTACTTTTACTTTGCACAATATTCCAGCTGCCCAGCTCTCAACCCCGTAAACAACACAAGCCACAACCAACTCTAGCACCAGGCCCTTTGACCAACACCACCAACACCCACTCCAGGCTGTATCCCTCTACAACCCACCCCCTATCCCCTCACCTCTATCTGCCTGACCGTCCTTGCCACTATTGACTCCAGCACGGGCCCCCTGTCGTCGTGCAGCAGGTGAATCTCGTCAATGATGAGCAGCTTGACCAGCTGGGTGTAGGTGCGGTCGCCGCTCTTGCGCGTGATGATGTCCCACTTCTCGGGGGTGGTCACAATCAGCTGCGGGGAAAAGAGGAGAGATGTGAGAGGCTGTAGGTGTGTGGGACATGAGGCAGCGTCCAGGACTGGTCACAATGCTGCCACAGCATGCTGGTGCATGCCATGGCTGGGACCCAACCCATCTTTAGCTCAAGTGTGCAGTCTGCTTCCGGGTGCAAGTGATATTGTTGCCTAGCCAAATCAGCCAGGACCATGCCTTGCCCCCTTGCGACCCCCTCCCCCGCCCCCTCTCCTTACCTGCGTTGCCTCGATCTCCGCCTTAGTGAGGTTCATGTCCCCAGTCAACTCGCGCACTTGAAGGCCGTAAGGGGCCAGGCGACCACTGAAGTTGCCAACCATCTCAGCAACAAGAGCCTGCGGGGAGGAGGGGGGATGGCGTGGTGAGGCGGGAAGCCAAGTGGCATCAAGGGAGGTGGGCTGTCCACCATCCAGATGGGGCAACAAATGGCAGGTGTATGGAGTGTATGCGTGCTTGCGTAGCGTGTGGAAGAGCTAATTTTCAGCACCCCAAGATAACCCTCCTCTCCTGTCACACACGCTAGTGAAAACCGCTCTTAACACCAACCGCCGCCTCCCCCTTTCCACCCACACAACCCCCCCACCCACCTTCATGGGAGCCACATACACCATCTTGAACGCCCCTGTGTCCACCTGCCCGTCCTCCCCTATGTGCAGCCCAATCTCATGCAGCATGGTGAGCATGGCAACGTTGGTCTTGCCGGCGCCGGTGGGTGCGCACATGAGGATGTTCTCGGAGGAAAACAGCGCCGTCTCGCACACCCGCGACTGGATGCGGTTGAGCGACTTCATGCCGGCAAAGGCGGGGTGCGCCCATGTGGGCAGCTCCTCAATTGGCTTCAGCTTCTCGTCTGGAGGGGGGAGGGTAAAGAGTGTTCAGTACGCTACATGCATTATTTCGGTCTCTGAGGTGGGCGAGGTAGGGTGTGATCAGAACTCCCACATGTGCAGGGTGTTGGCCAGGCTCAAGGGCACAAAAAAGTGCCCCTCCTGCGTTTCCCTCAAGGCTGATGCTCCTCGATGTGCACAAGCATGCATTCTACATTGAAAGCACCTGATGTATCACTGGCACATCCACATCCTCCCCAAACACCACTATATTCAGACCTACCTGTTGCGTATGGCTTGGGCTTGAGCGCGGGCACGTGGATCTCGTCGTAGCCCTTGTGCGGCACGCGGTATGTCCCCTCCGGCAGCTGCACCGCCTTGTTGCTCATGAAGTGCGCACCCTGCTGGAACCCTAGCGAGTCCAGGTCAACCTGGTGCCGACCAGCGGCGGCGCCCACAGCTACCTCCTGCGGGGAGGAAAGGGGTGGGGGGTCAGCTTGGCGGATCTAAGCAACAGGGTCTGGTGCTGGAGTGGGCCATGAGGGTGAATGCAAATAGTGAACGATGTCCCAAGAGCGCCCTGTAACCCTAAACCCTAAATAGGGATAAATCCTGCCCAGGGGGGAGGCAGGAGTGGTCCAGAGGGATCTGACTCTCAGATGAGGGTCTGAGTTGATACCGCAACCACCATCGAATAAACCATGCACATCCTGCCAATTGTGCCAAACGAGCACCTGTGGTACGCACATCTACCAAAATCCTCCCATGGAACCCTCGCACAACATTTTGATTGCCACGGCAACAACCGCAGCCTGTCCCTCAACACCCAACCCCACCCACCTGCGCCCCGCCCCCCTCCGCCTGCCTCAGCTTGCGCGCCTCCTCCCGAATGCTGCGCTCCATGGCGTTCTGGCGCTCGCGGGCCGATGCGCGCGTGGCATGCAGTGCGGCCAGGATGGATGCGGTGTCGGGGCGGCCAGACATCTCAGCCTCAATGCGGCCCTTCTCGGTGTCGTCCTGAAGGGAGTGGGATGTGTGAGTGGGCAGGGAGGTGGTGGGGACTTGTAGTGCAAAAGGGGGGATTTTGAACCCAGAGGGAGGGAATTTGGATGCACAGCCCTGCCATGTCCGCAACTCAAGCATTTGTAGGCTTTAATAGTGCAATCAATTCCATGTAAAAAAATGGAAGCAAAGCTTGCAAATTCCACACTAGAGATATGGAGATTTGTCACCCAGCTTGTAGTACACATTTGTAGCATGCATTTTTTCAATATTTTCAAACAATAGTTGCCATCTCCCTCACCTCTGCCCTTGCCAGTCGCGTGCACCACACAATCTTGAGCCTGTTCTTCAGCAGCTCCTTGACCAGCTCAAACTTGTCAAAGTCCAGCAGCATGACCAGCTGGTTCTCAACGTCGCGGTCGTCGCCGCCCTCAAGCGCGTCAAACACCTGGGGAAGAAGCAGAAGCATACCAATTTTGATCGGGATTAAAATCTGAACTAAATAATGTACTGAAATCAAGTCTGGAGAATTGAAATGGAGGATGCGCATAGCAAATGTTGTCAGCAAGGGTGAATGAAAAAAATGCTTCTTTTCTAACTGAACACAGAATGAATTTTATATTTTTGTGTGTTTTTGCGTCAGGGCACAAAGCCAGGTACCAAATTTGGTATATCAAAGCATGAAGTAGACTCCGTTCATGCTTTTCAGAATCAGAGCATTTTTCTTTGTAATTGAGACACACATTTGTGACAGGCTTTGGATACACACCCTAAGTAGCATTAGCACATTACCTGGTCAGCGAGCGCCTGCGCCTGGCTTGCGTCAATGCCCCCAAATGCCTTTGCCACCTTGCGCTGCAGCCAGTATGCGTCAATCTCCTGAACATTGAGGCTGTCATCCGTCTCGTCCTCGCCCGCCTCTATGTCTGCACCCCGCCGGATGTCGATGTTGCCCTCGCGACCCTCGTCGCCATCCTCGTCGCCCTGGTCATCCTGGATGAGAGGGTGGGGTGTGCGGGTTAATGTGCATATTGCTGCGAGGAACTATTCAGGTAGAGAACTTGTGCGGGGGAGAGGAATGTGGAATACCCTACGGCAAGGTGGAGTTCTCTAAAAACCATTTAGCCAAACCCTACTCCACCCACCTCTAACTCATTCACATCCTCGTCCACCGCCAGTCCACTCTTGACATCCTCAAAACCCTACGACACCCTATCCAACCCCATCAGCCACCCCACCCTCATCATCCTCCTTCTCATCTACCACACCCTAACCACAACCTACCCAAACGTGGAATCCCCTGAGGGACGATTTTAGCCACACCTTTCGCCACCCATCACTTATATCATCCACATGCTCGTCCTCAAATCCAACACCACCCCAACCTCTTCAACAACTTCCTCAAAACCCTACCACACCCTAAGCACACCCTACCCAACCCCATCCGCCTACCTCGATCTCATCCACATCCTCCTCCTCCTCTTCATCCTCGTCCTCAAACTCCACCGCCACCCCAATCTCGTCATCGATACCCTCCTCACCCCCAGCAGCAATCTCCTCGCGGCTGGTCCAGTCAGTGATGAGCTTGCCGATGGCCACAAGCTGCGCAAACTGGTCGGAGGGCATGGGGCCAAGCAGCGCCTCAACCTCGGCCTGGCGGGCGGGGTCCTGCGGGTGGGTGGGAGGCGGGGGTGCTTAGGGTTTGGCCAGGGTATTGTCAGGGTTTGGTGAGCCATATCACCGGCCTGGCGGGCACGAGTCCTACGCATGGATGGGGGCTGACTCAAGATGTTGGCAAGGGTTGGACGGGGGCTATGCCCATAGTGACCGTCACATGCACGCCTCTAGGGATGGAAGTTGCATCCATTGGTGGTGGGAACCCCCTGCCAGGCCAGAGCCCGAGTGGTGCATGCTTGTGCAATGCTGACCACTCTCGATGCGGTACTGCTGGAAGGCTTGAAACTACCCCACATGTACCCTATCCACACGCTAATTAACCCCTCACCGTGCTCCTATCGTTCTTGATGGTGGCCAGCACCTCGTCCGCCGCCCCGCGCAGCACGTCCGCCGGCTGGTCCCCAAATGCGCGCTGCATCACCCCCAGCAGCGCCTCGTATGCCTCACGCGTCTCGCGGGTGCGCGGCCGGTACACGCCCTCAGTGTCAAGGTCAAGCACGCTGCTGGCGCCAACCTGGGGGGTACACAGGGTTTTAGGGTTTGTTTTTTGAAGTACAGGGTTCAAGGCATGATGTAAGTGGCTGGATGTGTGACTGTACTGCTGAAACGCACATTCAGTCCAGTCGCAAGGTGTGCAACGCACTCTCCTTGACTTTTCATGGTCAGGCTGCAAGGTTGGGGTCAAAGGTACACTCAAAGGTTAGGTTGAGCCGCACGTACCCTCCTTGACTTGCGCGGCAGGTCCACGATGCCCTCCGAATCACGCGCCTTGGCCTCGCGCCTGTAGGGGAGAGAGGCATGTCAGCACAGAGGGAGGGGAGCGCGGTGTCAGACTGCAACTGTGCACGGTGGTGCCGGTGGGTGCAGGCGTTCAGCAGAGGGGTGCACAGCGGTCTCCCAGGAGGGAATGCCCCACTTGCAGGCGTACCCATGTGCTGAAGTGGTGCCCTGGGTAATACAAGTGGTGCCCTAAATAGCACTTGTCTTGCAGAATCCCAGTTGTCACCAGGAGACTGCCAAACCTCGTGCCGACCCCACCCATGCCCCCTGGAAAAGTACCCCAAACGAGCCCCTACCCCCTCCCCTCCTCACTTTTTCTTTGCCTTCTGCTTGCGCTCCTCCAGCCCGTCTGGCTTTGCAAAGGCCGCCCTGTCGCCCATCTTGCCGCGCATGCGCCCCCACAGCGTCTCGGGTTCACCCGAGGGCTCCTGGGCATCGCGCGTGCGGGTCTCCGCGGTAAGCACCAGGTTAGAGTTCTGCAGGGCAAGGGGGGAAGCTGAGGGTGAGTGACAGTGCCGGGGCAAGCAATTAATGCCGCGGTGCGGCAAAGAGTGGTAGTGGGTGAGTGAGGGGTACTGGGTGCGCAGATGGATGGATTGTAGTTTGCACTTGTCTGCGTCACAAGTGCAGCGAGCGGGGTGTGGTAGGCAATTTGACGGAAAGAATGGGTGCGTGTTAGCCGGTGAGCTGCTGCCAGGGTTTTTTTGCAGGGGTCGTTGTGCGGGCAAAGTATGCGTAAGCCAGCCGCAGGGTGCTGCTGCAAGCGCTCTGAGGCTGCCTGGTGGGGACCATGGAGTGGCAAAGTTTGCACTGATGACCAAGCACAGCAGGATGTGTATATGTGGAAGTGTGCTGTGGAACAGTGTGTGCGCATGTAACCATCCAGCGAAGTGACCTACTTGCAGTACCAGGCATGAAGAAGACAACAGTGAGCGCAAGAAACCTCTTATGTGAGCCACTAAGATGGCTGGTGCGATTATACTGAGGTGGGGGTTGGAGTGCGCCCAGCCACCCAGTGCATGCATATGCCAAGCAGCAATACCCGCGAGCCTCACCAACAAATAGAGAAAGCGGTCACACAAACGACTGAAAAACTAAGATTCAGATACCAAGCACACAGGCTGCGCCCCAGCTTAGCCCATACCACACACCCCTTCCAACCACCGCCACGGTACCCCACATCCAAGCCACCCCCAAAACCCCACGCCAGCCAGCCTCCACCACGATACGACCCACTATCACCCCCTACAGCCCCTCTCCCATATGCATGCATTAGTTTTCCCCTAGATTGCCAGCTGCTTACCGCTCCGTAGTCATACTGCCGGAACCGTGCGAAGGACTCAGCACCTCCCCCGGCCTTGCCACCACGGTCTCCGCCCTTCCCACCACGGTCTGCCATTGCGGCGGTGGGGGGCGTAAGGGGTGCTACAGGAGCAAGGAGCCGTGATGACCCGGTGTGATGAGGGGTGGGGGAAGATCAGGCGCTGATGCCCTGAAATAGTCCTTGGGACGTGTGGTGCGTGCTCTCTGCTCGTATTGCTGCCACCAACCACAGCAGACAGAAATAACAATAAGAGTGCCTGTGGCAGGGTTCTGCACGTATTTCCAGGCGTTTAGAGAAGTTCTAACCCAAGATCTTTTGCTCTTTGCTCAGCTTGACTTGTGGCCTCACTCCCCGATGTGTAGATTTGCGGCTCTTCCCACTGCGGCTCATGCATGCATGCATCTTTGCAAAAAAACCCTCCGGGCGTGGTTGTTGATAGGTTGCGCAGCACGACACCGTCTAAAGACCAACTGTTCATCTGTGACCGGTCTCTGCTGCAGCACCAGTGCCAAGGACCTGCCAATCTTGGGTCAAACTGCCAACGCTCGCATTGCTGGTGCTTGTGCTGGTGCCAACGCTTGTGCAGCGCTGCCTGTGCCACTCCTGTGCCGACCAACCAAGGTGGTAACACCAGCCCACCTCCTGTCACTTGATCCACAGGATTTGACTTTATCACCCTGCAATTCTTATCCTGGGTCGTCTATACCTTTCCCTGTTAACCGTGACGTACTGTAAGCAATATTACTTGCTAGGGGTGCAGGTGACTCCGCTTGGTCTGTCTGGCAACTTGCACAGCCACCCTGCTGTACCCATAGATCTCTACAGTCGCTCAGTGCCATCTTGCCAGGTGGCAACAGAGAACTTCTCGTCTGGTCGATTATCTGTACAGCCTCCATGGAACCCATCCCTAAGCGCTACATGTTTGAGCAGTTCTTGAGACAACCTGGGGTGTTCAGCTGCCGTCGGCACGTGGGCCAACCACACAGTCATTGCCCTGCACCGCCTGCTCATGGCCATCCACCTCAACCCCCCTTCCCCCCATCACCCCGACATCCAGCGCCACCTCCACCCCCTCCGGCGGCACCAGCCACTGCAGCAGCACCAGCACCAGCAGCTCCAGCAGCCCCACCACCACAAACAGCCCCCCCACCACCGTCCCACAGCCGTAGAAGCGCCTCAGGGTTGTGGCTGGGCCCCTGGGGGGCGCGCGCGCCAACGTGTCGTACACGCCTTGCGTGCGAGCAGCCACGTCCTGCCAGCTGTACATGCGCCGCACCTGGGCAAGGGGGTACATGTAGTGGATCAGATGGGGTGGAAAGCGTGTGCGCACCCTGGCGACCTCCACAGGGCATCTTTTATGCTACTGAGCACTTTCAGCAGCAGAACATGTCTCAGCCTAGGTACCCTAAACTAGTGTGGCACCAGGCATTACATAGACACCGAGCCTTCCCCCCTCTTTCCCCAACCCACCAATCCACCCACTCACCCTCTCGTGGTTGGCCCATGGGTCCGCACCCCCCAGCCGCTCCATAGCCACCTCCACCCCCTCCACCAGTGCAGGGACGGTGGGGGCGCACAGCGTGATCATGTCAGAGGGGAGCACCTGCAGGCAAGGGGGGGGGCAGAATGGAAAGTGGTAGCAACAGGGAGGGGAGATGCATGTATGTGTGGGCCATGCAGTTGCACACTGGTAGATGGATTGCTAGACCGCCTGTGCCTACCCTTGTGGACCATCTGAGATTTATATACACGCATGAGGTTGGGTAACCGCACAGACGGCTCCAGAAGCGTACTTCTGCCCCTACTATGCCACACAATCAGAAGCCCCCCATTGCAAAAATGCCCGCCCCCACCTCCGGCACCCCCCCCACGCGCGTTGACACCACCTCCAGCCCCACCGCCGCCGCCTCCAGTATGCCCATGCAGAATGCCTCGGTGAGGGAGGCATTCAGGAAGATGTCGCCCTGGACCTGGAGGGGGGGAGGGGGCATAGGGTGTGTGTGGGGTGGTGGTGGTGGTACGGGGGAGTTGGGAGGACTTGGCAGTGTTGCAGACCGCATGCTACCACAGCATGATCTGTGGTATTGTTGGCCTAACCACACCTGCAGAGTGAAGCGGGTGCATCATGCCACATATAGCATTGCATCCTGGGGAGCTGTGTCCGTTGGAGCTGGTGTACCGTATCTTGAGCAGGCACAGTCAGTCAAGATGTGCCCAAAGGTGCAAATGGCGTATACCTATAGGCATGCGGATGAGTAGACCACTGGCTATGCACCACAGTATGCATTGCCATGCATCGTCACGAGCTTACCAGCACCTCCCTTGCCCCCCCCTGTGCCACCTCCCCCAGCAGCTGCACCCTCCCCTGCAGCCCCCCGCGTGCAACCATGGCAGCCAGCTGGGGCCAGCTGGGGCCATCGCCACCTGGGCAGAGAAACGGGAAAGTCTTGTAAACGTGTACAATACATAAGTGAAAATTACAAGTGATGAAACAATTGGGTTAATGGAGAGTGTCCAATTGAAGAAAACAAAATGTCAATGTCAATGTAATGCATCTAAAGGTATGGATATTCTGAAACTGTACTTTAATGCAATTATGCCGACGCTTGTCAAGGACTCCCCCGCTCCCTGTGCGCACCTATGATGAATCGCATGTGCGGGTGTCTGGCACACAGTCGTGGAATGACCTCCTCCAGCAGGTGCACACCCTTGCGGGGCACCAGGCGGGACAGGGTGACCACAGTGGGGGGGGTGCCTGGGGGGCGGCGGTGGGAGGCGGGGCGGAAGGAGGGGGCGTCGACAGCTGAGGACAGGGGTGTATGTGGGGTTACGGCGATTGGCTATGCATGGCTCATGTTTCGAGAGATACATGTGAGGCAATTCCCATCAGTACACATCTTTTCCAGATGATCATTTCTTCTTGTGAAAGAAGAAATTATTTACTTCTGCAATTGTTTTGCAGGAATGTCTCATTTCCTGGTTTTATGTCTTTTTTATTAAACGTACCATTATTCATGATCATGTTCATAGTCATTTGATGGATCTTAATCCTACAACGCTGACAGCTAGCCACGAGCAACCATGCACTGCCCTATAAATTCGACCCATGAAGGCAGATATACGATAAGATAAACGGCCCAAAAATCAAGAGAGATAAGGATATTAAGCCTCAAAAACTGAAAGATAGAGATAAACTTGAACCAGCAAGGGTTAAAGCTAAGACAAGGAATATTTTTTCAAGGATAAAGATAAACCGACCAAAAATACCAAAGCCGAAGATAAATCAAGGCTAATTTAGTTGCCTTCATGGGCCGAATAAATCCCTCCCCATCTTCACACCCCCCCCCCCCCTCGCCCGGCCCCACTCACCGTTTGGTATGACGCTCACCCTGTCCCTGTCCACACCCGCAACCTGCACCGTGTTATCCCTCCCTGATCGGCTCACGCATATGACTGCGTCCACGTCGCACAGCGCAATTCGCATGGCGGCGGCGTGTAGGCGGGACAGGGGGCCATCGCACTCAAACAGGGAGTGGTTGGTGAACACAACCTGGGGGGAGAGGGAGGGTCAGGGCCGTTGGATGTGGATCAATCTGGTGGCGCGAGGGGCTGGGAACTGGAATCAGGGACAATACAAACAGCGCCGGGGGGTTTAGCGGTTTGTGCGCAATGTTAATGGGGCAACGCGACAATGGAACCCTACCTGAATACCCTTCCTGCTCACACACAGCCCTTGACCCCTGGTGGCAACCGGCCCCTGCCACTGAATGTGCCTGCAGGTAGTGCATGCATGTTCATCCTCACCTTGTACCCCATCAGCCTTGCATGAATGCATGCCTCCAGTGCCAGTGTTGACCCTGCTTGATGGCCGTGCACCAGGCTGACCTGCTCCCTCAGCAGTATGCAGCGCAGCAGGGGGAGCGAGCCAAGCAGTGTTGGGAAGGTGGCGGAGGAGTAGAAGGGCAGGCGGGGCGCATAGTACACCTGGGAACAAGGGTGCACATGTCTGCCAGCTCATCCGGTCTCAATTCTGTCTCGCTTGCCTGGGTACTTGGAGGTGGTACACGAAGCAGATGAAATACAAATTCCAAACGAAGTACAATAGATCAAGCACTTGTGATTATCTCATTCAAGATCCCACTTAAGTGGTGCCCTGGAGCTCATGCTACTTTGCAGGAGGCAAGTGCCCCCGAGAGATAGTGGCCGGTTGGGGTTAGCCAGGCCAAACGTAGTTGTGGTGGGTGGCACTGGATTGCAGTAGTGACAGCATGCCTAGTCGCAGCGTTCCACCACCCACAGCGCTGCGCCCCCTTATGCTGCACTATTCCCCTCCTTCCCCCAATCCCCCATCCCCACCCCACCCCCACCTTGAGCCCGTGCGTGAGGTGGCGCACCCCGCAGCGCTGATCGTAAGCATGCGTCAGCACCACCACCTGCACAACCAGGGGGTCAAGGGGGGCTCATGTGGTTGGGGGTGAGCCAGGCAGCTCAGGAGTGGGTGCGGGTGAGGAGGGGCGGCGCCAGCTGCAGCACTAGCGTATTGTGGAAATGGTATTGGAATGGTGTTGGAATCAACCCAGCAGCCGCTGGCAGGTGGCGCTGGGGTGAGGCGTGCAAGGGGTGGGGCCATGCAGGGGAGGTGGGGCAGTAAGGTGGTGGGCGGTGGGTGGTGGGTGGTGAGTGGAGGGTGGTGGTCACGAGGGTAGGGGCAAGGGCAAGGGGTATGTGGGTGCTGGGTGGTGAGTGGCCGCTGAAGCCCACCCACACGGACGGACCAAAGGGCTGCTGGGTGGCTGTCGTGGGTATTGTGGGCGCACCTTGTGTCCCCTTGCTATGAGGCACTGCGCCAGGTGGTATATGTGGCTCTCCACCCCCCCTATATTGGGGTAGAAGAAGTCGGACACCATGAGGACGCAGTGGGGGGCCATTGTGGAAGGGGGCGGGGCGAGGGAGGGTGCAACATCACGGGGAGGGGCGGGGTGTGTGTTGGGCGGGCAGGCGCCAGAAGGCTGGGTCGGGGGCGGGGGAGGGGAGTGGGGGGGTTAGGCAGCTCAGGCACACCAGCAGGCGAGCTGCTGATGTGTGGTTGGCCAGGCAACCTTGGCCAGGCAACCTTATACAGGCAAATGTCAACGTACTTGGAGCAGTGTCGCGGGTGCAGGCTATGCGAGCGACTTGATGGGTATTTCATCGGCCAGTTGCAACCGGCTTGGCAAGCCAGGTTAGTGTGCCAGGTCAAGCAACGTTGACACCAGCAGCCGCTTTGCAAGACTGAAAATTTGTTAAACAAGCAACCTACTCCTCGTAGTTTAAACGAGCTTGCCATCGGTTCAACAAACAGTTTTGAAAATGTCACATGCATGCATGCAAACCTCCCCGCAGTTTCTGAGTTTTCTACTCCAGCAGTACTAAGTCTACCAATCCGAATGCCAGTTAATTGCCAAAGCTGCAAAGCCGCTGCTGCTCTGTTTTTCATCTTGGTTCTGTTTGGGTGGCGTGGGTGTTTGCGTTGCAGCCAATACTGTGGAAACTCGTCCCTGCTACCATCAGCCGGCAACCCCTTGTCCAACCCTGGTCCTGTCTCTGTCCAGCGTGTCTGCGCGGCCACTAGCCAGCCCTGTTGAACGCAACATATCATGTTTTAGAGGGTGTTGCTGTTGGTCAGGTCACAAGGAAGCTCATAGGCCGAGGTGGTCGTGGGGGGAGCAATGTGGGCGATGTCAGGGGCAGGGGCCATGGGCGGGCCAGTCAACCCCTCAAGCCAACCCACCAGGCGCCTCGAAGCACCCCCTCGACTGACGTTGGGACACACTCTGCACCTCCGTTCGCTGAAAGTACGCACCTTGCCTCATGCGTACTCCGCCACCACCACCACAAATGCGCACAAATGCATGCGAGAGGGTCACTGGCTACCCCCACCGCTTGCACACCGCTGGCTCCTGGTTCGTCGCTTCTAAGTGCGTGTCATGCCTGAGCTGCTTTTCATCTGTCTCTGCAGGCTGCCTCGCACTCAAGACACCTGCAACAGCCCTCTCGGTAAGCACACCACCCCTTGGCTGGGCTATCGTGTCTGAGAAGAGTGTTTGCCCTGCCAATATGACCCGCGCATCCTCCCACCTGCCTCGGAATACCTCGTTTATCGTCCAATATACGAAGCTGCTGCCCTTGCGCACATCAAATCCGGGGACCATATGCATGCATTGTAACCCCTCCACACCACCCCTCACCCCCACCCCAGGCCGCGCCCCCTCCCCTCCACACCTGCAAGCTCCATAGATGAGCCTTCCACCTCCACTGCCACCTCCCCCCTGGACACCAGCCACCCGCACCACCCACACCACCCACAGGGGACCCAGCAGGTGCGCATCACAGGTTAACATACCCTATATACCTATGCCAGCTAACAGCACTATTGCATGCATACCCAGCTACATACCCACAGATGCACACACCACTACCTGGGGCATCCTCGTCGTACCCAGCGCCATCAGCTTGGCACCTGCTCCGTGGCCCAGGGCACAGCAACAACAGCCGCCTGTGCCTGTCCTGCGTTGGACGGGGCATGCCACTGACATCTGTACTGTAATGTTGTCACCGCATATATGCGCTCCAGTAGTACAGCCAGGTTAGCAGTTAGTCCTACATACCTTGCGCCAACGCTGTCCTGGCACTGCGTACACCATCTCTCTGGCAGTCTCCAAATAATAGTAGAAGTTTTATCAGAAGAATTGATGTCATTCCCGCCTATATATTCAGAATGGCGCTGATGGCGGCCCTGCCAGCCATGAGACCAACGGCAGCGCCCCGCCCCAGGTGGCTGTGGGCACCAAGAACGGCGTGGGGGTGAAGGTGCGCGGCGTGAGCAAGCGCTTTGGACGCGGCTTCAGCGCAGTGGACGACGTGTCTGTGGACATACCCGCAAACCAGATAGTGGCGCTGCTGGGGCCCTCGGGGTCAGGTGCGTGTGGGGTGGTTGGGGGGTGGGTGTGGGGGTGGTGTGGATGCCTGCTGGGTATGCTAGGATTTGGATTTATGTTGGCAGCATCTGGTATCTGGCTGGAGCAGTCCTTGGGGCATTGCAATGCCTGGCGTGTGTGTCTCATGCTACCAGACTCACTGGGACTGGAGAATTGAACCCTGTCCTGTCAACTCTTAACCCCAACCCTTCCCTCCCCCCTACCAGGCAAGACCACCCTGCTGCGCCTCATTGCTGGGCTGGAGGAGGTGAGCCAGGGGAGAATATTTTTTGACGGTGAGAGAGCCCGCATGGGGATGGGCATGGGTGTGGTGCAGCCGCTGCGATTGCCGCATTGGCCAGCGTGGCGGACTTGATTGTTGAGCTGAGCATCATGTGCTTTCAGCACTCATCACATGCTGCATCGCGCCACCTGGCACACACGGCATTGCATCTGATGACTCAGGCCATTACTTCCATTACCATCCCATTAGCGCCCACCCATGCCATGGGAATGGTGCCACACCACACCACGCACAGCACACGCCACCATCACCCCATTGACCCACACAACCCTGCTTCGACCACACTGACTCAGTCGTGCACCCCATCCACCCACCCCTCTCCGCCCACCACGTTTACCTCCCCCCCCTGCAGATGTGGATGCCACAGACATCCCCGTACAGCAGCGCGATATCGGGTTTGTGTTCCAGTCCTACGCGCTGTTCCGCCACATGACGGTGGCGCAGAACATCGCCTTTGGGATACGCATACGCAAGCTGGACATCGATATGAACAAGAGGTGGGTGGGTGGGGCATTGGTAATATATGCCAGCCTTCTGCACTGATAGGCCAATATACAGTGCTAGTTGGGTCCTTCCTGCGGTCGGATCCCATTGTATGGCCTCATGTTGAACCTGGGGTAATCTGCTCTCGCTGCCATGCATGGTGATTTTTTAGGACCTGTACTCGACCACCCCCGCCTATCCTACCAACCACCGCTTCCCCCTCCCCAGGGTTGACGAGCTCCTGACCATCGTCAACCTTCCCGGCCTGGGCCACCGCTTCCCCAAGCAGCTGTCGGGGGGGCAGCGGCAGCGCGTGGCGGTGGCACGCGCCCTTGCCTGCGCGCCCCGCCTACTGCTGCTGGACGAGCCCTTTGGCGCGCTGGACCCCGTGGTGCGTGCCAGCCTGCGCCGGAGCCTGAAGGAGGTGGTGGAGCGGGTGGGGGTGACGGCGATTATGGTCACGCACGACCAGGTGAGGAAGGGGTGTGTGTGTGGGGGGGGGGGGGGAGGGGGGGGCTGCCGCTGATGGATGGAAGAGTGGGTGATGGGGAGGGTCGACTTAAGGTTCATATTGTGGTAAAGGGTTTAGGGTTTAGGGTTCACATTGTGGTAAGGGTCTAGGTTTCACCTTGTAGATAGGGACAGTACTCCAGGAGGCGAGCGGGGCTGGGTTCAGGACTCATCCCATGGTATTTGGCATCTGGTCACATTCCTTTCCACCCATTATTCCCCTTCTCCCCCCCTTCTTTTCCCACCAGGAGGAGGCCTTTGACATTGCCGATCGCGTGGTGGTGTTCAACCGGGGCCGGATAGAGCAGGAGGGCACCCCGCACGAGATCCAGTCCTCCCCCGTGTCCCCCTTTGTCATGCACTTCACCTCGGACATCAACAAGGTGCCGGCGCAGTGCCAGGTGAGGGGGGGGATGATGGGCAACGGGGACTGCTTGGCGGCCATGTGGATGGTTGGAGTGGTGGGGTCACAACTTGTGGCAATTGTGAGCATGTGGCATGTGGTTGCCCTTGTGGAGGTGTGCATTCCCATTGAGAAATCCCTCACCAACCTTCTCCAATACACCAGCGCCTTGGGGGCTCGGGACACCCTTTGAGAACCCCTGCAAGGTTTAGGGCTTAGGGTCTGACCCTGCATCCTCACCCCTCCATCACTGAAACCACCAACCTCCACTCCGCAGCTTGTGCGGCGCATGGGCTTCACCACTGACCAGCCCCTGGTGATGTTCACCGTCACCTGCCCGCGCATTTTCAAGGAGATGCCCGACCAGCTGTGCCCCGTGCGGGGTGTGGTTGAGGAGGATGGCTGCATGCGCGCGCTGCCGGGCATGGTGCGCGAGAAGCTGTACATCGGTTGGACCGTCAAGTACTTTATTCGATTTGACGACGATGTGGTGAGTGCGCAGAACCGTTCAATTTGTTGTAAATAAAGACATATTGGAGGAAATGACTCTCTTGATAACATAGAAATTAATATTGTTTTTAAATTTAAGAAGAATACATTGACTGGATAATTGTCATGTAAATATTCTGAAGTGCTGGCTTCTCCACTGCCATTTACGTTTATGTTACAGAAAGCGGCGTTCCCTGACTATGACTATGACATCTACAATTCTGGCCGCCAATGGCTCCATCACAGTACCCAGGACCGCCGCCCCATGAGAAGCCTGCTGTGTGAGACACACATATTCGTATTTGACGGATCAACACCGCAGTTTTACATATATCCAATGTGCTCCTCTTCATCAACCCCCTCCCCCTTTGCAGGAGATTGAGTACTGGCTGCCACGCCGCGAGGACCCCCTGGTTGCGGACTGCGAGGCGCTTGACCGTGTGTGGGTGTGGGTGCCGTCAGTGGGCATGAAGGGCTTCCACGAGGGGGAGCTGGACTCAACACCCATATAGATGGAGTTCTTGGGAGGGGGATGCAGGGGTAGGCGCGCTGTGGGGCCACACAAGGGGTTTAAAAAGGGGACTGGGCTCTCGAGCAGCGCAGGCTGGCCCAGCCTAGGGTTTGAAGTGGGAGCGCTGCATGGGGGTGTGTGGGAAGTGTGGTGTTGGCCACTGTGGCGGGGGTTGCAGGTGTGGGGGCAATCCAACCTGCAGCAAGCATGGTACCTCGTTGGGAGTTGGACGGAGCATTGCTGTCGGGGAGTGGGGGTAGATGGAGGATAGTGCAAGATGTGGAGGGGGTGATGGGCCCAGGGGGGTGTTGGGTGAACTGTCGCTTTGCAAGTGCTGTGGGTGTGGGGTTGCAAGATAGATGGGGCCAGGGGTTTGAGGGCTGGGTGAGGCGTGCCATGGTTGCAACATGTGCTTGGGATGGTTGGACCGCACGGCTCAGCGCAGGACAACCATGCACTGCCTGTTGAACCAAATGGTTTGCAGCCTTTTCGTAGGCTTACGTCACAAGCCCAATCCAGTTGGGTTAGCAATAGGTATGTAATCATTACAGTGTACATAATATGATATTATCCGAGACCATTCGTATCACTAACTTAGTCCCAGGCCCTTCCCTTTGGGAAGGGTTTAAGGGCAATGGGGCAGAAACCCTCCGCCATGGACGGATGACCCGTCCGAGGAAAAAAACGTCCGAGAGATCCGGGACGAGATCCGGGGGAACGCCAGGCGCTCGAGTGAAAACGCTTCGTAAGCTCCGTTGTCTGTCCGTCCGTCGCAACAGCCAATCGGCGATCGACAAGTCGGCATGCCACGTCGGCGTCTCACCGCCACGTCGGCTAGGAAGGTGGGAGGGTACCTTGAGTACGTTGCAACTCCGTCATTTCGCGAAAGCGATGAGCCGCTGGGGATCGGGCCCGGATAAACCGACTGGGGATGCGCCACGTCGATCCGCGACGAGGTCGGCGCCAGGTGTCGCGATCTCGATATGCATGCATGAATATACGCAGCAGGCGACGTGCGTGAGCGGAGACGTCGACGTTGAGCTGTGTGGGGACGTCTACGAGCACATCGAAACCGATCATTTTGCAGGCCATGTGCGGTGCGCTCCTTGACAGCTCGGGAGCAGGGTAAACTGAGCGACCATGCGCGCATGCGAAAAGTATATAAACCGAAAAGCTACAGGCTGACAGGCGAACACCTGCACAGTACGTGTCCGACACATGAGGCTTAAGCAAAAGTAAGCTCAAAAGAGGCACAAGCACTGCACAACCGCCCATCTGCACGAGGCTCGGCTGCCACCTTGCTTGGGCGGGGATCCAAAACGAAAATGAAGGTCCCCCCCCCACGGGGGGGTCCCGGGGCCCGGGGAGGGCCGGGACAGGCGACGGCAAGAGCCTTTTAGCACGTATGTATACTGTATACAATGTCATATGTTTGGGCCAAACCGGTTGATAGTGCC
Organism: Heterotrichella gracilis; assembly: GCA_032358255.1. Lineage (NCBI taxonomy): Eukaryota > Xanthophyceae > Tribonematales > Xanthonemataceae > Heterotrichella > Heterotrichella gracilis. The sequence goes on from JAULBX010005109.1 coordinate 60,852, forward strand.
CTTCAGGCAATATTTTGCATGCCATGCATGCGGTGACAGTCATTGCTAAGACCTTTGCTTCAGCACAGTCTGCATGCAATGCTGCAGCCGTTCTCAGGTCGGGCTGGCTGCCTGGCCCTCTGCGCTTATACCACAGTACAGTAGTAATACCGAGTAGTGCCACAGTGTGCCCAGACATGGCGCCCAGGCCTGGCGCAGACATGGTGCAATTGCTCGCCGTTGAGAGCCAGTGGATACTACCCTTTGGATACTACCCTTTGCCTGACACTGTCAGGCGGTCTGCACAGTGGCACTGCGCATCCCCGTTCCCAGAAGTTCCATATTTTGCAGTTTAGAATATCAGCGAATCCACTTTGTAATCACCATTATTATTGTCAATGATTGGGATTGGGTCAGGTAGGTATGTCACTGATTCAGAATACTGGCGGTCAGGTAGGTATGAGTAGCGGCGGCTCCCAGAATGTAACACTCCAACTTGGCCGAGCCTTAACCCCCCCGATAGGATTGATAAAACAAAGTGACTTAATAGCCTTCCTAGGATGATAAATACATATTCTGATTCTGATACTGTAACATAAAATAATATGGGATGCAACACCGTGTGGCGTGACGCTGGCTTCGATAATGTAATTATTCCCTGCCGCTGGGGCCCTGCTGCAGCCACCATGGCCCCCGCGACTCTGCATGCTGCCGATGCATGACTTGGAGGGCCAGATTGGCCGTGCCCCGCATGCCTATGCACCATGCTGCCTGCCGATGCATGCCGGGTGGCCTGGGTGGCAGGACATCACCTCCAATGCTTGGCGCTGCGCAGTGCTGCATGGCTCCAGGAGGCAGGTGCTGTACTGACAGGCCACCTCGCCATCATGACTACGCCATGTGCAGAGCCCGTGTGCCTCACTGCCAGGGCGAGAACTTGACTGGGTGCATGAAGGACGACTCAAAGTGCTGCACCAGCGGGGTGACGGCGGCAATGGTGTCGCGCCACTGAGGCACCTGGCGGGCAGCTTGGCGGGCGCTGCAGAGGGAGGGGGGGGGGTTGTGGGTGGGGGGAGTGCAGCATGACATAGGGACAAAGAGCGGTGTCATGCGCCTGCCACAGGCACAACCACACCCTCCATGCCATGCACTGCATCAATACATTCAGCAGTCACAATTACACCCTCACACCCATGCGCCTCATAACCTTCACGCTACGCCTGCGTCTTCGCCACCGCAAGCACGTTTCCCTGCACTGTCCCCACCAACCCCCCTGCTGTTCCCCCCTTACTGCACCCCCCTGGCCTGTTACTCACCGCATGCAGTCCCCAGCCGAGGGGTACCTCCACAGCTCCACCACTGTGTTGAGCATGCCCACATCGCTGTGGCCAAGGAACACAAGGCGGCCAAGCGGGTCGGAAGCCAACTTATGGGGCAGGCTGCAAGGGGAGTTGGGAAGGGATTGTTAGGCGGGGGGACAATGCCACACATGCAGGTCCAGCAGGCGCCTATATCTAATCACGCCCCATACGATACTTGCCCACCTAAAACCACCTGCCTCCACCTGCCTGGGAATGTCGACAACCGTCCATCCAAACCCTAGCCAGGCGGGGCACCATGGGCCACAGCCATCAGTCAATCATATACCACTCGTACATCAGAGGATGCTATAACCCCTCCATCCCCTCCGCCGGCAGCCGGGAACACACATGGACCATGCCTAGACCCGTTCCCACCCCAGCCCACGCACCCCTCCTTGAACGCCTCCATGACCCACGGCACAGTGCCATAGCCAGGGTGCAGCCGGTAGCGACGCAGCTCGTACAGCACCTGGGGGGAGGGGAGATTGGGCAGGGATCAGGGAGAGAGGGGCAGCGGGGGGCTGTCATGGCAAACGCAGGGTGCAGAGTTGGCGGTGGATCAGCGCAACAGCCATCACCACCACCATGCGGCTGACGGGTAGGGTAATGTAGGGTTGAGGGACTAAACCCTAATACCTAATGCATGGTGCACCTTTGGAGGTGGATCTGTCAGGTGTGGCAACAGCTGCCAACAGCAGCATGCTGCACAATAATGCTGCTGTCCTCAAACGCGTGCAGCAAGCATGGTCAACCCAAACTGATGCACAGCTGCTTTCTGCTTGTGCTGTATGTGGCTGGGTAGGTAGGTGGGTGGGTGGGTGTACGCACCGGTTTGGACCCTGGAGGCGGTCGAGATGGTGTGGCAAATTCCTGGATTGGCCCCACCCCCGCCGCCCTGTGCACCTCCGCCGCATAGCGCATGACGGTGGAGGCCTGGGGGTAGGGAAAGGAAGGGAGTGGTTTGCAAACGGGGAGGACACCACATGGGGAAAGGGGGCCAAGTGAGATGACCACAGGGAGGTGCGACGAACATCACGGCATTCCCTACACCATGATAGCTTACCCCCCTTGGTGCAACTGGGGTCTGCCTCTCCTGCCGCAAATGGATGCATTCAACATTGCTACAATGCCGCTCCGCACTCCTACAAGGCTGTGTACTCATGTGTGCACACCTGGGTGGCCACCCCCTCCTTTTCCAACCCTAATTTGTGAACCCTGGATGTGCTGTGTGGATGCTGTGCTGCATGCGCACCTGGTTGGCCACCGTCTTGCGTGATTGTGCCAGGTACTCCCCCGTCCACGCCTTGTCTGCGCCCACCCGCTGCCGCGTGGCGTCCCGCTCGTCAAAGTCCTGCAGGCACACACACACAGGCGGATTCAGGGACCACCCACTAGCAGCTGGGGTGAGCGAAGCAGCCAGTGCAAGGAGCATGGTTACAGCACTGTCCCCCCGGGGCCCATATAGACAGTTGATTGGTGTGGGGGGGGGGCTGCCACCCATCACCCCTTGAGCAAGCCACCACCACTGGGCGCGTGGTGGTAAGCCAGGCATATCCCCCCCAATAGACCCCCCCCCCCCACCTCCCACTTACACATCCCCCCTTCCTACCTGGTAGTTGTAAAAGTGCACCACCCGGTTGAGCTGGCCCCCGGTGTCACAGGTGAACATACTGCAAGGTGGGGAAGCGGGGAGGTGACAATACAGGGGAGGTGAACAGGGACTGGCGTGCCTCTGGGCAAGGACCCTAGAGGGGCCACTCTAGTCTGGTGCACCCTAATAGGGACCTCAAACCCTGCAAATGACCTGGGGTACCGCTGGAACGCCTGGAAGCTGATGCCCCACCATTGCCAGGGTGGGTCAGGACCCGCACCAGCACGTCCCAACTGCATTTGCCCAACCATGGTCGCGCATTTTCGCAGCAAGTAATCGGCTGTAAAGGCAGTTCTTGGCCCGTTTGCACGCTGCAGTGCCTGGGAGGGTGCAGCGCTGGTCTGCAAACGTCTTTGCAACGCATGCATGCATATGTGGCTCGACCCTCCTTTCCCTTTGTGTTTTGAAACAGCACAGCTGCAGGAATAGTCCACCGCAATGGCTGTCACGGCGTGTATTGCTCTCCCGCACTCACCCACGGAAGGGTAGCAGCGAGTGCCGCAGGTGCGCCAGCTGATCTGACAGCCGCAGGAACTCGCCCATCCCTTCGGGCTTGAGCTCATACTCGCGTATCTCGACCAGACCCGAGAGGGGGTCGACACTGGTGGCACAGTGGCGGCGGTGCACAGCCCCCACCCTCGACCAAGCCCCCGACAACCGACCCACCTCATGGCCACACACACGGCGCATGTTGGTGTGGCGCAACTAGTGCACAGGGAAGGAATATATGGACTGTACTATTGCGGTGTTACAGTGCCTGTGGGTTTCAGCGTGTGTCCCTCTGGGTAGTCAACAAGAACTGGTCAAGACTTCGTGAGCCGTCGAATGCATGCATGCATACTTCGTTAGCTGCGGAATGCACTGCTCTGCAATATAGCAGATACCGCAGCTGCACAGAGGCTGTTTGAGTATGCAATTACAAGCGTAGGACCAAGTAGCCACACGAAGGCACTTTAGAAGCAAGAGGCACCAGCGGGCGAGGTGGTGCACCTAGTCTGAGAGGGAACACGAGTTGGGGTGATAAAGGTGCAACAGTGTGCCAGGATATATGTGCCTATGTTGCGGTGGTCACACGAAATACTCCACCAGTCCAGCTTGCACAAGAAACTGGGTTAAGCGTACACAACATGCAAACGGATGCCTAACGTCAGGCGTACGCATGGCTAATGCATGCATTGGTTTTGCTCGAGGTGTACCGTGACCGCATTACGAGTTTTGAGCTATCTGTCTGTATTGAACACACCGGGTGAGTGTGTGATCTTGCATGCACACTATCCGAGCTGCTAGCACACTATACTGTGAGACATCAGCACAGGCCAACTCACTTCATCTGGCCAGCATTGATATCGAGCACGCACTTCAAGCACGCCACTGCAGCAAAGGTTAGTTTTATGCCGTTGGCGTTGTGGCCCCTACCTTCAGGAAGCGGCCACGTTAGGGCTCAACCCCTGCCTGGGGCACCATTCTCCATAGGCGCCATCCACTAGCCGGAAGGCGAGGGTGGTGCCCTTGCATACCAGGGGAGGTGCACCTGTAGCCATAACCTGGGATGGTGGCCCACCACACGCAGTCCCCATTGACACACAGTACAGCCCCGGCATGCCCCCACCGGAGCACCCTAGCCCTGGCAGCCACCCTCCTCGTATGGTGCTGCTGCATATCTCCCCTTGGCACCGCTCCTACCCCCACCCCCACCCCCACAAAGCACCACAGCCACCATGGCAACAACCATCACACTGCTGATCGCCCCGCCGCGACACCCACGACAGCCACAGTCAAAGCCACAGCCACAGCCAACTCAGGTGCCCGCCCAGCGCCCCACACACACCTAGGCGAAACCTTTTGTCGCACCCCAGGAGAAGGGGAGGTTGTGGGTGGCAAGGACCAGGGGAGGAAGAAGATCCTCATACTGCAGGGGAGTGACTTCCACCTGGACAGGGAGGTGGGTTACAAACCCTACCATGTGCCACGGGGTGTTACAGCACCACGGTCAGTCGTGACTCCCTACCCCAAGTGCCAACACTGCACTTGCCCTGGTACCCAACATCTCAGACGCATCAGCCCTGCATGCCCTGGTATCAGCCCTGCGTACCGTCCTTTACCCCTCCCCTCCCCCCCTCCCCCAGGACCCCTCCTCCTCCCTCCCTGACGTGAGCATGGTCCTCAACCAGATGTACGCAAGGCGCCACGGATACACATACCTCAGACTGGAGCTGCACACGCCAATCAGCAGGTGGGGGTGGCGGGGGCCAGGCGCGGGTGCACTGAAAGGCTCTTAGGAAAAAGCAGCACAGGATGGGACACAAACTGTTCTGGCAGGCAGCGTGTGGGGCCAGGCACATACGTCACGCAACCCTCCTGGTTGTGGGCATGCATGCATGATGGGACACAATCTGTTCTGGCATGCATGAGGCCGCGAATGTAGAAGACAGTATGACGATCAAATCTACAACCCTTAATCCACCCTCTTTCGGATATGACTTTCCCCTTCTCCCTCCCATGCAGGAACGCCAAGTGGCACCGCGTGCAGGGCCTGATCCACGCATACACAGCCTACCCCGACTACCACCTTATCCTGCACCTGGACGCATCCACCACCATAGCAAACACCAGCCGCAGCCTGGAGGAGGCGCTGGAGGGGTGGGGGTGGCGGTGGGGGGAAACGATGTTCCTGGCGGCGGAGGACCCTGCATCGGATGAGAGCGTCATGTTTGATTTGTCGGTGCAGGGGGGGGAGCCGCAGCGCGTGCCGATGGTGCGCATCACTGTAAATCGTGCACAAACTATAAATAAACCAATGTAAACAATGTAAACATCTAGTGTGATAGTGGGGCTGTAGAACAAAATACAGGCAATTTTTGGAAAAATCTGAACCACTTGTGGAATATTTATATTTGTGGAACATACCGCCACCGCATGGGTCCGGATCCTGGCCCTAGACCCTAAATCATGGGTTGCGCCTGCAGGCAAGCATAGGGTTTTTCGCTGTCCAGCGCTCCCCCCGCACCCTGCCGCTGCTACACGCGTGGTGGCGCTGCCCCGATGAGGATGAGGGGTGCGCCAGGTGGCGGTGGGACTGGAACCACGATGCGGCCGCTTTCAACTTTCATATACGGTGCGGCGCCGGGCACGTGGTTGCTTTTTATTGTGGGTGGGGGGGTACCCTGGTGGGCGTTGTTGCACTCCAAGGAATGTGCGGTGGAAAAGCCCTGGGAGGAAACGGGGAGACTGATCGGCGTGCACCCACTGTCACCTAAGCGGGAGGGAGTTTAGCGCCAACAATGCATCAGGGTCCAACACCCACCACGCCACATGCGCTGCACCGCCACCTGTGGGGCCCACCCATCACCCACATGCTGCACCCACGCACGCCCGTCCACCCCCTGTATTACCCATGCCCCTTCAGGCCCCAGCTTGCCCCCGGTGCGGACATTATCGTCATCCCCTGCTCCGAGGCCAATGGCTTCCCTGGGGGTCTGCTGGGGGACGGGGAAGGGGAGGATAACAGGGGATGCGAGGGGAGGTTTGCGTGGCATGCCCCCTGGCTGGGTGCACAGGGGCGGGCTGCGCTGCTCGCGCGACACCGGGGGGATCTGTGGGGCATGCTGTCGGAGCACGTGGTGGCGCAGATGCAGGTGGAGGGGACGATTGTGGAGGAGGGTGGGGGGCAGTGAGAGGGAGATCATCATGCCGTGTACTAAACCCTCTAAGGCGGGGTGGGCCCCGGGGGGGTCAGGTCACCTGAAAAGTTTTGGCAGAGCGTTGACAGCAGCAGCACTAGTGCTACGTTAGCTAGTTAGAACTGCCAATGCACTCACGAGTTCAGTGGTCACTCAGTCAACTTGAAAGCCGCTTTCAAAAGCGGCTGCTGCAGCTGTAACAGTTGTAGCATCAATGATTTACTGATGGATCCACAAACATCGATCTTTGTGGAGTCGAGTCACTGTGTCGCAATCGTGACCAGGTCAATGACATGTTGCAGGCTGCTAACAGTTGGACGTATGATTAACTGTCATTACCTTGGCAAGCTGTTGCTCAAAAACATATTTGATGCTCAGCACATGCCTGTCTTGATCACGCACATGCCGTTGATCATTTTTTAACATGCATACGATTGCCGCAACCATTGAATGTTGGATTAAATCATCAAGTCCAGTGAACTTCAATTGACAATGTCAATAACTGTGTTACAGTTACTAACCCCAGTTGGACTGTGACGTCATGACAGCATGCATGCAAACATGCAAGCTGCAGGTGGTGGCAGTACCAGAAGGACCTGGTGCCGCGCATATGTGCGTGCATGCATGATGCACAGTTTGATCCGTCGACAATCCGAATCACAACTGCTCGTCGTTCATACCCAATAATGAAACAGTACTAAAAAAAGTACATAGAATCATATCAGTGATCAGTACGTTCAAAATAAACAACAAAAAACTTCTGCCCATGGACGCTTAAAAAGCAGCCGCCTGGCCCAATGGGTCTGGTGCATTAATGCGCATGCAACATCTGCTGCCGCATTGCTATTGAGTGCGCCATAATGATTGCCATACCTAGGTTGACGATCATGGCCACCTAGCTGCTGCGGCAAGTCTGATGCACGCTCCTCGGATGCATGCACCTCCATCGCAACCGTATTGGCTACTACACTTGCTACCGAGTTGCCAGCGCCCACCCTGCCGTGGCCTCAGTCCCTGTCCGCCCCTCGGTGTGCGCCCTCCACTCCAGACCACAGCCCCACCCCCGACAGCTGCCGCAGCAACTCGTCGTCCTCCCCGTTGCCCTCACCAGAGGTGGGAGGCGGCGGGGCCTGGCTCTTGGCGTCTGGTGTTGCGGGTGGCGTGCGGCGCAGACCCTTGAGAGGGTTTGGCAGGCCCCAGGAGCGGCTGCGGCCGTGGCCGGGGCCGGCGGGGGCGGTGCCGGCTGGCGGGGGGGAGCGGGGCTGCGGGAGGGGCCCAGAGGATGTCTTGGAGACATCAAGGGGGGCGAGGGGCTGCGGGGTAGGGGCCGCCGCCGCGTGCATGGTCGCCACCAGCGAGGGCGGCGCATCGTCCCAGGGATTGCTGGCCAGTGGCTGGAAGCTGGACACATCCCCGGGCTCAGGCCTGTGCACCCTCTGCTGCTGCGCATCCTGCCAAAAGCCATCATCATGGAACACCCCGGTGGCATGCAGCGGGTTGTTGGGGCCGGAGAAGACCACCGCGGGGCGTGGGGCGGGCGGGGAGGGGGGCTGGGGGCTGGTGGGGATGGGCTTGTCGGTGGGTGGGGGCCTTGAGGGGGCAGGCCTGGTGGCGTCGCCTGCAGGAGGGTGGAGTGGGTGGCCGATTAGTGTCCATGAGAGGTTTGGTTGATTGCATCATGCGTGCATGAGGGTGGGCAAGATGTAGTTTGGCAGGCCTGCCTGCTTGGTGTCGAGTGGGACAGGTGATTCCCATGCATGTCCAGCGCCAACACACATGCCATGCAGCACACCACAGAGCAGCGGCAGCATTGCACACACGCGGTGCTGGCTCTTGAGCATGAGGCTGTGCCCCACTCATGTCTGTGCCTTGGCCCCACCTGATATGCGCCGGGGGACAGCGACCGGGGCCCTCACCCCCGCGCCCTCCTCCCCATTCCCATCCTCCCCTTCCGCGCTCCCCCCCTTGGCTGACACCACCACCTGGCTGATGTCCGCTGGCAGGGCGAGGACAGACACCGGCAGCTGCACGGCCCGCTTCCTGTTTGCGAATACCGGGTCGTAGATGGGCACAGTGATGGTGAAGGTCTCGGGTGCGGCTGTGCGCTCAATGGGGTCCTCCACGCGCAGGCTGAACACCAGGGCGCCGGGGCTGGTGGAGCCTGGGTGTGTGGGGGTGGGTGTGTGGTTGAGGGTGTAGTTGCAGATGGTCGGTGAGTGGAGCAGAGCAAAGAGTATGCTGCTTTTGGAGGTGGTGGTTTCAGATTGCTGCTGATGGCGAGGGGTGGAGCCACGCAGAAGCAGGGGTGGCAAGCAGGGGGGCACCCCACTAGTGCTGGGTGGAATACCACAGCAGTACGGCATCATTGCGTTGCCTGTATGACAAGACAACGCAAATTGCATACACCGCATTGCCCTGCCAATGACATGCACCCTCTGCACAGCCTGGCATCAACTCCACTTTGACATGAAAAGCACCACTCGTCCTGCCCACCATCCACCCACGCCACCACCCACCTGCTGCACCCACCCCCTCCTCTTTAGTGGTGCCGGTGGTGAGTGCACCAGGCAGCGCGGTGGGGTCCGGCCCCTGCTGCGCCCCTGGCTCCGGCCCCACGCTGTGCGCCACCTCGCACCAGTTGCGCCTGTCAAGGATCTTGTGCTTGTCGGGGTGGTTGTGCTTGAACACACGAACCATCTTCACCTGGATGGTGCGGGGGGCGGGGGGTTAGGGAGGGTATACTATTTTACAGCAATACAAATTAATGATTGAGGGCCAGGATGAGGTGAAGTCTGGCAAGGGCAATGCGTTAGTCCAGCCATCACAAACTAGGACAGCAATCCGTCCACTTGCATGCCCCAGGCACAACGTGCATGTGTAGGGTTTTGCGCTTACCCTAGTCCTTGAGTCCAGCATGGACGAGGCTGAGAAGGAGTGTAGGAGACCAATGACGGGGGCGGGAGGGGGTGCGTTGGCGATGGCGCTGCTCAAGATCTGCAACAGGGGGAGGGGGGTGATGGCAGAAAATAGGAAGCAAGCACGGTGGGCAGCAAGCAATGCAAGGTTAAGCGCACATGCCAGGGGTGGCCCGCTGCCAGACAATGGTGGGCGTGAGCCATTCGTGGGCACAAATGCCAGGGGTGGCACCCCCACCAGAAATTGTGGTGAAGAGCCTGTGTCATGTGCCTATGTTCCCTTGACACGTGTGGGACAAGCCCAGGGATGGCTGTGGCGCAGTCGCAATTGTGCATTTCCTGGCCCTTCCTTCCCGAGACCACGTATGCTTGTACTAAAGCACAAATAGGTGCAAAGCGACTTTGATTCAATTTTGAAAAAAGATGCGAGAGTCTAGGGTGTGACATATAAGGTTTATAATGTGTGCGTTCCTGGTTTTGCTCCCTCACCTGCGGCATGTACCTCGCGTCCCCCCTTGGGTCCTTCACCTTGGGCCACGAGTAGAAGCGCCCCAGCCCAGCCACGTGCGCATCGCCAGACAGAATGCTGATGCGCATGCACTGGTCCTCCACCATGCGCTGCAGCTCACGGATGACAGCCTTGCGCTCCTGAAGGAGGGGTGGCATCGGGGTTCAGGGGGTAGGGTGTAGGTGGAACTTTTTATATTCGCCATTTCTGCCCTCCGTTGGAATGCGTGCCACCTAACCCCCCTTGCATTCTCAGCCAGAAGAAGCACACGTTACCCAGTGGCATTGTGCGTCTGCCATACCGTCCAACCCTGCATAACCTCAAGCCCTGCATACTACACTCTAAAGAGTGGTGCAGCACGTTCTCTCAACGGTGCGCCACGGCAACTAGACCCTAAGCTCTTCACCCCACACCCTTCCGAGTGGTGCAGCACGTTCTCCCAGTGGTGCGCCACATCATGCAACCCTAAACCCTAAATCTCAAACCCTAAACCCTAAGCCCTTCACTCGCCCCCCTACCGAGTGGTGCAGCGCGTTCTCCCAGTGGTCCGCCACGTCATCCAGCAGCTCCGGCTCCCCAAACCTGTTGAACGCCTTGCCAACCACGCCCGTCTTGACCAGGATGTTGTACACCACGCTGGCGCGGTCCATGCCGCTGAACATGCGCATGATGTCCTCGGACAGGGGGATCTGGGGGGGCAAGGGGGGGGACTGTGGGGAACGGCGCATGTGTGAGCGGCGGCATTGGTCTGTGTTGCTGAACTACAGTAACCTCCAACTATGATTACCTAAGCAAGGGGCAGAGGAGTCCAATCGTTTAGCTTCACATGGGTACACTGCCGCAGAGGGAGAGTAGATAATGGCAAATCCTACATTGAAGTGTGCAAGTGCACGCAAAACCCTATGCTGGGGTGTGCGCCTACATGCAGCACCACACAAAAAGCTGTCCATGCTCGATGGTCCATAGCTGTGCAGATGGTATAACACAGGTCCCAGCACAATGGCTGCACCAGCGCCTGACCCCAGCCCCTCGCCCAGGCCACCTGCATATCCATGTGGGACACAGCCAGGCATGCACAACAAGCCCTGCACAACCCTTCAACCTTACAGGCACTACACCATCTGCTGCGCATGCGAATCATGGCAACAAGTATCTTCCCCACCCACCCACCCACCCCCAACCCACGATCCCCACCTGTGGGTACGTCATTGGCACCGAGCTGAGCAGCACCATGTGCTTGACAGAGGAAGGCAGGGCGGCCACACGTGCACGCACCATGCGCCACGACTGGGGGCTCACAACCTGGGGAGGGGTGGGAAGCGGGTTAAGTGGAAAGGCAGGAGCGGGCGCAGGAAGCGAGGCAGGCAGGCAGAGGGCTACACTGAGTTTCTCACACGTGCATTTGGCAGTGCTGCAGCCAACAGCATGCGACCTGTCTGTTCCTTAGCACCCCATCCCAGCCCAGTGTTCCTTTGCCCAGCCATTCTGGAGAACACCAGGCATGTGGTACCAAAATCTGCGCCCACCCCCACCCACCCACCCACCTTGTGCAGCGACCTCTCTGCGCGCAGGTCCCAGCCCAGCAGCGCCACCTGGCGTCCTAGGCGCTTGATGAAGTTGTAGCTCCTGCAGGGTTGCAGGGGAGAAGCGTTAGTGGGGAGCAGCACCAGCGAGGGCGTTAGGAGAGGACCATGCTGAAATGGGGGTCACCCAGCGCCTGCTTGGGGGGCCAAAAAGGGGCAGGGGCAAAGTAGGTGCAGGGGCTGTACCGCAAATCCATCACACACACACTTCATGACTGTCAATCACACAGAAGTTTCTTATCTTAAAATAGTGCTATATACATTGCTGCTTCCCCCCCTGACTCAACACACCCATCAGACAGCCATCAGTTGCCTGGCCCCGACCTAATGTGCTTCCCCCACCCCCCCACCCACCTGTGCCCAAACAGGCCCACCTCCTCCACCCCCTCCAGCGTTGTGTGCTGCTGCCACAGCAGATAGTGCTTGCGCGCCTGCCCGTATATGCCTTGGAACACTGCGCAGCCCTGCAGGTCGCTGGGGTACGAGCCCCAGCCGTCAAAGATGTCGTGGTCGTCCCACATCATCACCTGGGGACAGAAGGCTCGGGGTTTGGAGCTGAAACTTGAGACCAGAATGTAGATGTTGTGGTGTACTAATGCAGGATCTTGATGCTGGTCGGGTTTCCACTTTTGTGCGCTGGCTCAGGATCAGAACGATGATCAGCCACGTGGATCAGGTAACCACCCCAACCCCACCCCATTGCGCCAGGGGGTGAAAGGGCTGCACGGTGGGCTGTGCGGCAGGTGGTCGGGCGCCTGCACTTGGCGGTTGTGGGAGGTGGCAGCATGATGGTACATGTGGCTGGTACCATGCCGAGCTACCATGAGGCACAGCCCAGTGATCCAGCCTGATTGGGCCAAACAGCATGCAGCATGCGCCAGGCCAATTTGACACATTGATATGTCCCTCACCCAGTCACATCGCCACCACGGCAATATGGTATGGTTCCGTGTGCTCATCTATTGAAGTTTCAGCATGGCATCAACCCCACAGCTCTACGCCTAAGACATGGGTGGCCTTCACCCCCGCCCCACGCACCTGCGGTATGGTTGCGAATGCCTCCTTGTGCTGCTTCTTTGTGAAGTGCCTGAGGTAGTTGTGCAGGTACTGGTGGTCAACGGCCTGGCGCAGGGGCGGCGCAAAGGAGGCGGCGCAGCGGTCGGGGCGGGGCAGGCTGCACCAGTCCTGGAGGAGGGGTTCCTGTGGTAGGGGGGGGGAGGGGGGGCGCACGTGAGGATGGTGTGGTGCCATATACCCTCTAATTCCACATAGTTGGATGGGTGAATAAAAGCTCAGCGGTAGACACAAGCTCCGCACCATGCGATTTAGGATCAAAGCCCGGGGTGAACCATGGCATGGGTGGCCTCTTTGAACCCGAGATCACACGTGCATGACTGTGAATTTGAGTGTACGTGCAGGTGATATACTCCCGCACCCCCACCCCTCACCTTCCAAATGCAGTCGCTGTAGATCTGGTCCCCACCGCCCACCATCACGTGCAGGGGCCTGGCCTGGTGCACCTTGAGCACATCGTCCCACAGGCTGAGCTCAACCTCGGGGGTGAACACGCTGCTGTCAACGTCTGGCATGGGGAGGGGGAGGAGTATGAGGCCAGCCATTGGTGGGGGCGTGATGTTTGTCCACGCGCTGTGGCACCACTTGAATGCACAATGTGAAGAAGGCAGGGAGAGTTTGTCCATGCACTGTGCAGGGCCCAGGGTGTGGGTGGTGCGCGCTGTTAAGGGAGTTGCCTAAGGGTTTCTTAGAAGTGCGGCAGGCTTTCATCAGTATTATCTATTAGTTCCCGCTGTTGAGAGAGGGTGCGTGTGTTGCGTACCGAGAGAGTATCCTGAGCAGCTTGCGTAACCCCAGTGCCAGCCCTGCTCCTCCCCCGCCACGTAGAAGGTGTGCTCCTGCGCACCAAGCTCGGGCACACCAGGGGCCTGCACGCGGTAGCGAACCGCAAGCTGGGATGGGCCCTGCGTGGGGGGCCACCGAGTATCACACACCAGGCTCAGCGTGGGCCTCAGTCATCCCATGGTTCATACTCCCGGTGCGATGCACAGCTACAGGGGCACGCTACCCTCACATTGCCGCAACAAAAACCCTATGCAAACCCAACCGGTCCTGGCCTATACCGACTGAGCGAGAGGCCCAAGTTTGCACTGTCAAACATACAAGGATACTTGTACGTAAGTGTACAAGGCGTTACCCCATACCAACATCCTACAAAATACCATGTGAGCATAACCCTGCCCCCACTCCCCCCACAGCCCCCTCCCCACCTGCTTGACGCTGAAGCTTGCCCGCCAGAAGCCGTACCCCCCCACCGCCTCCAGCAGCACGCACCCCACCTCCACCTCACCCACAGCAGTCACCAGGCGCAGCCCAGGCACCGCATCTGGGCCCGCCACCAGGGTTGCATGCAGCACCACAAGCACAGACCCCTGCCACTGGCCGGTCTCGGGGTCGCAGTTTTGAAAGCGCAGGAAGGGGCCGGCATACAAGGGGAGCGGGGGCGGCGGAGGGGAAGGGGGAGGAGGAGGCGGCGGCTCCGGAGGGGTAGACATTGTGAGGGTGGTGGTGTGCAGGAGGAAGGGTCGCTAGTTGCTCCTTGTGTCCTATCCTCTGCAACGTTTATGAAGTTGCTGCCTTGGAACACCCTAGCCAGTGGCCACCCAGTTGCTGCCGCTGCGGTAAATTTTACAGGCAGGTGAAACCCTGCAACAGGGCGTGGCACTCGTTGGAAGCAATGCAAGCCAGGTCAGGGTGTGGTGGCGCAGGGGTGGGTGTGGGAGTGGGTGCAGGTGCGTGACAGGCGGGCAGGGGGCAACCTCCAAGGTCTGATGCGCATGGCATCACCACCAGAGCCCCCCCGAGGAGGAGCAGGTGGTGGTGGGCAGGCAGCAGTGGCGGAGCCAGGCAACACAGAGTGGGTGGTGCAGGAGCATGGGAGAGTGTTCATCTTTGATCGTACACGAGCCAATTGATGCGGCGCTAACAACAGGCCAAGTGGACAAGGTGCACCTGGTCGCTTCTGCACGTGGCCGTTGTGCAGGGGTGCATCCGTGTGCATGCATGCGTGGGTGGTACATATGTACACACGATGGGTATGGGGAACAAGTAAATTACCTAGCTATTGTGGCTGTGCAGGTAACTATGGGCCACAGCTTGGTGTCGGAACGCAGTGACGGCAAGTTCGAAGGCACCGGCAGGACGGGCTGTGTGTGGCACGAGCTGTACAATCGGGAGGAATGCTTTTAAATATGCATGCATGCGCCCAGATGTGCTGTGCTGAGATAGCCTGCTGATGTCCAAGTGGTGTGTTCGTCTTGGAGAGGAGTACAAAAGGACCCTAGCAACAGTACACTTGGTCAGTGGAGACACACCAGAACTTCTGGCAGGTGGAGCCTGGTGGGCAGAAGAAAGAGCAGGATCAAGGGGGAAGCAATATATATTGATACTCGGGTACTACCACATGCATGCATGCATTCTGCAAACACTGAAAGTGTACCACAAGGTAGTTCACGTCCAGTGCTGCGACCGACAACACACTAATGTGCTGTTGGCAGGTTATCTTGCCCAAAGCAAGGTGCACTTGCACCCACTAGGTGGCCACAGTAGAGAAGATTTGAAACCTCCATCTCTTGAAGCCTCTGTATTTTCGACCGAGTTGGAGGCTCTGTAATACCCCTTTAGAAGTGTTCTGCATCGTAAACCGCCACCAGGCATGGTGTATCACCTCCTGTCACAGCACTGCTGACAAGACACTTCCTTTCTCGCTTTGTTGGTTGCAGCCCAACGTGGCACCTATCGGCCCTAAAGCTTCACACCAAGCAGGCTTCACGTTATCAGCCTGCGAGTCCCAGGAGCTTCATCGCCGAAACAACACGCTTCTGCCTCAGGTTTTACAAAGGCGCTGCTTCGCCAACGCGTTTTGCTACTGTTTTCCGTGGTCGGGCCCATAACAGTGCCCACACCCTCTCGAAGCGAGGCGTTGTACGTTCCATGTACACATGTGCTGAAAGCTTTTGACCCTGATATGGTTGCCGCATGGATCTCCTTAGTCCTCCTTGACGAACCGAATAAGCGCAAGGGCAACGAACATAAGTACAAACCCACCGAGGTGGGTATGCATGTGCACATGGAACACATGTACATATACAGGTAGCAGGAATGGCGTGCTGCACTATGCCACAGAAACAACGGTGCTAGATGAACGTGCCCGAACCTTATTTTCCGTGACCCATTGTAGCTGCAGTTGATGCAATTGTCAATTGTGGCTTGACGGGTAAACATATCTCATACCTTTGCCTGTTGAAACATCGGAGCCTTTAATTAATGGAGTCCTCGTTAACGTGCAGGCCGAAAAGAGAGCCCGGGCCCAGAGAGAGTGGGCCCAGAGAGAGTCTATGCATGCACGACTCCACGCATTTCGGGCGATGCGTTCTCGTGACCAGTGGATCTTCTTGCTGAAACACTTTGTGCTGATGTGGACTTGTATTTTTATTTATACTGCTGCTATCCTTGCCGCTTGTGTTTTGCCATGGCTACTGCCATAAACTTGGGGCGTCACCTCATCGCCGATGAGTCCTCGTGACCAATGGATCTTCTGGTCTGATGAGCATTCATATTTGCTGCTATCTGTGGTGTTCTCTTGGTGTTTTCTTATTCATTACTGGCATGGTTGGCCAATATCAACAAGCGGATAACAGAGGCATCTTTTAAAGTTGGCAACAACCTGTAATTACCTGCGATCGCCAATTGGCATTTTCTGCAGCTTTCTTCCCTCTGAATGTGTCACAGCATTTAGGTAATAGTTGCATATTTAATATGCCTCTCCGCCTGGAGAGTCTGCCACATGATCACAACCAGTGTAGAGGGCCTTGGGGTCATTGGTAGGGTAATGATGTTGATTACAGATGTATGGTGCCAATGGCAACGATGGACTAAAGTTCAGAGTGGCTGCGAGCGAGACATTGGTAATAACATTGGACACGATTGAGACTAGACTTGCCAAGCTTCAGAGTAGACGCGTTGAATGGCTTATATAGCCTAAGGCGTGACTGTTCTAGAATGTTCCTTGTAGGAGGTTCTTGTGGTACACAGTTCTATAGAAGCTAGAAGCTGTAACACTGCTATGAATCTTCCTAACAGGTATGGGAAAAGTCTGGAATAACCTATGTGTCAGTTGTTCTAGATTGTTCCATTCAGTGTCAAACCCTAACTGAAACCCTAACACTTGCGCACTGTCATTACACCAGGTAATTAATTGGGTGTCGGGAATTAAGGTGTGATAGCCAAACACAACTGGGTACCAGGTTGCGTTGGACTAGTGTTGGGCTTGGTCTTTGTCTTCCCTTGCTTACCCAGGTGCCCTCCACCTGTCTTGCCAGTTTGCACACCTGTTTTGCTTGTTTGCCTTCCCCGTTTGCTTGTTCTTGCACACCGTGATCAGCGGTTATTTTATACAAACACAACACACACAACAGGGGGTGTTCCACCTCACCAGAAACCACAAAGACGTGAACGACATGCCTTGCAAGGCGTAGCCTAAAGCACAGCCTAAAATAATATAACAGGATTCGAGACAAGGCCAAAGGATGGCAAAAACCCATGATTTAGGCTTGCAAGTAACTATTGTTGTCCACGTTTTGCCAATAACAAAAAAATTTAAATTCAAAATTTCCACCCACATCACGCAATGGTATGGGGATGATGCTGGCGGTGGCCATGGTAGTGATGACGGTGGTGTGCCGTTCTTTTTCCCAATCCTTCGTCCCGCGTCCCAGAAACAGAAAATGCAGCTTCTTTACAACTTCTTTGCACCTTCTCACAGCTTCTTGCAGCCCGTTGTTGGTTGATTTTGGAGGCTAAGCTTTGGAATGAGAGGTTTATAATGGTGCCAAGGCCCCCAAAGCTTTGAAAGGATAAAAATTGGGGTTAAGGAACAAAACCGGGACCTCGAAGGGTCCAAAAAAGCAATTGGTCTTAGCCGGGATCGAACCGGCGACCTGCTGCGTGTAAGGCAGACGTGATAACCACTACACCATAAGACCTTGGGGTAGAGCCCGTCGCCGAATTTCTGGCGCCTCTGTAGGCGGCAGCGCCCTCAACCTTATCTCACTCGGGCGCCCACCACCTGTCCAACCCACTTCAGCCTGTTAACAACAGCACGACTGCAGGCTGCACCTGCTTTCGAGGTGTTCCAGGTGTTGAAGTGCAATGGAGTTTGCGGTGGACCCTGGGCACCTCCGCAGCGCCCCTGGCTGCGGCCTGCGAGATTGCAGCAGCAGCAGCAGCAGCAGCAGCACCAGGCGACCAGCACTCCTGCGGAACACGCACGCCGTCAGATCACACCCGCAACGGAGGCCCCACGGCAAATGCTTGGTCCAGTGTGTTGCAGCAGACGCACCAGCCGCCCCCCAACCATCAACCTCCTCCATACCCAGGTTGCCGCACCCACCCAGCTCGCTAGCTGACCTCAAACTCCCCAAGCTGTTGACAGACAGCCCCAAATACTATGACTTGATCGTAGCTGGGGCAGGGCCCTCCGGGCTTGCAGTGGCGGACAGGGTGTCTAAGGCTGGGTTCAGTGTCTGCTTGGTGGACCCGGAGCCGCTGGCCGAGTGGCCCAACAACTATGGCGTGTGGTGTGACGAGTTTGAAGCCATGGGCCTGGAGGACTGCTACGAGACGGTGTGGTCCAAAGCGGTGGTCTACCTGGACTCTGGGCCGCAAGACGAAAAGTGAGTTACAACACAGCAGGCTGGTGGGAGTGGTCCTTGGGAGCAGCAGACAATACAGTCCACTTATACCCGCAAGCATAACACACCCACCCACCCACACACACACACACACCCACCCACACACCCACACACACACTCACACACACACAGAGATAGCCCCACTGTTTTGGGCTAGGACACAGCTGAAAAAATCTCACCTGTAGGACAACTTGTTTTAATCCAGTCATCCGCCCAATCGCCACAGTGGACTTGGGCGCCCCTGCAAGCCCAACTGTATCAACTTCAATCTGGCCGTGCACCTATAGATGTGCTTCTCAAGCTGTCTCTGATCCCTACCAAACGTGTCTGATGAAGCTGCACACCAAGCAGCACTACTACTTGTGTCTGTACACATGCCCTGGACCCTTCCCCCCGCACTGCAGGTTCCTGACTCGGCCGTATGCGCGAGTGAACCGGCCAAAGCTCAAGCGCAAGCTGCTAGAGAGCTGCAAAAAGCAAGGCAAGCGGCCTCCTGCTTGTCTCGCGCCCCACACTGTGCTGCATTGTTTCCTGCCCCATGCGCGCCGTACACCCGAACTGCTGCCTTTAAGCCTTGCCCCTCTCTGCGTTTGGGAATAGACCACATGCTTCTCCCGCCCATGTTTATGCGTTTCGAATTAGCAATGCAGTGTCCCCTGCCTCCAGTTGGCAACAGGCGATGAAGTGACTTGTGGGGCTTGACCATCCTTTGCTTACCCCTTGGCCACCTCCCCCAGGCGTTGTGTTCCACTGCACCAAGGTGGAGGGCACTCGCCACGCTGAGGGCATTAGCAGCCTCACCTGCTACGACGGCACCACGCTGCAGGCGGCGCTGGTGATGGACGCGACAGGCCACTCGCGCAAACTGGTGCAGTTTGACCAGTTCTTTGACCCGGGGTACCAGGGGGCGTACGGGATCATGGCGCAGGTTGAGAGCCACCCTTTTGACCTGGACACCATGCTGTTCATGGACTGGCGGGACGACCACCTGGCAAACAACCCGGAGGTGAGTGGGGGGGTGGCGTGGGTGGCGGCAACGTAGGCACTGCACTGAATGCTGGGCAGGCGCATTGGTCATGGTGGCTGGTTGAGCGGTGTGGTCAGTTGGTGGTGTGCCAGGTGGATGTGACTAGCACCTGCCTTGCATATGGCACTGCACACACAAGTACGAGGGTTGCGGCCATGCTTGGCCTGGTGGGAAGGGACATTGGCATATGCCAAGGCACTGGAATACAGCGCATGGCAGTGGAGACAAAGAATTGATTCACTGCATGACCACAATGATTACACAACGTGCACAGCTATCAGGGCCACAGCTCTGCCTCTCGGTAACCAGCCATCCACCCCCTTACGCCCAGGTCTGCCAGTGCAACGCCATATGTACACATGGTGCACAGCCATAACTGCACAGCTCTGCCTCCCTCTGCCCACCCACCCATCTCCCACCCAGGTCCGCGAGCGCAACCTGCGCACCCCCACCTTCCTGTACGCCATGCCCTTCTCCCCCACCCGCATCTTCCTCGAGGAGACCTCCCTGGTGGCCCGACCAGCCGTGCCCTTCCCCGACCTCAAGGAGCGCCTGGAGCTGCGCCTGGCGCACCTGGGCATACGGGTGACTGCGCTGGAGGAGGAGGAGTACTGCCTCATTCCAATGGGGGGGGTGCTGCCCACGCTGCCGCAGAGGGTGCTGGGCATCGGCGGGACGGCGGGCATGGTGCACCCGAGCACAGGTGGGGGCTGGGATGGGGGAGGGCTGCAGTGCTGGTAACATGGACGGTGGTGAGAGGGCTCTGGTACATCTCACTAACACAGCACTGCATGCTATGTGCAGGCCGGCCAAGGCCCATGTGCATACCGCTGCCACCCCTGTCAACCCATCCTCACACCGCACACACACTTCTACACCATCCCCCGCCTACCCGCTACAGGATGTCCCGCATGCGAGGCGCTGCCCCCTGCGTGTGTACAAATGTGCATGCCGCCAGCCCCATCTCATAATCCCCTCCCACCCACCGCCTGCCCACAGGCTACATGATGTCCCGCATGCTTGGTGTTGCCCCCACCCTGGCCGACGCCATCATCGACCAGCTGTCGTCGCTGTCGGACCGAGCAAGTGAGTCGGGCATGCCCCATCAGCCGCGCAGCGAGGAGCAGGCGGGGGCACTGGCTGCGGCTGTGTGGGCTGCGGCGTGGCCGCCGGAGCGCCTGCGCCAGCGGGAGTTTTTCAACTTTGGCATGGATGTGCTGCTCAAGCTCAACCTGCAGGTGAGGGGGTGGTGGGCCTGCTATGCTAGGCGCAATGCGGATTCATCCTGTAATAAAGCAATGAATTGCTCTCCCAGCGGTGAAAGACCTTGACGCACACATGCCTGCGGACCTGCCTATGCATGTGATGTCTGTTGCGCCGTGCGGCACAGGTAGCCTATGCCACTGCACGTGAGAAGTCACAGATTCCTGACCAGCACCTCTTTTTCCCCCCAGGAGACCCGCCAGTTCTTCGCGGCCTTCTTCTCCCTGTCCGACTTCCATTGGCGCGGCTTCCTGTCTGCGCGCCTGGGCTTCTCGCAGCTCATCGCCTTCGGCCTGTCCCTATTTGCAAGCTCCACCAACCCCGCGCGCATCAACCTGCTGGTCAAGGGACTGCCGGGGCTGCTGGGCATGCTGGCGGGACTGGCAAAGACAGTGGACCTCAAGGCGAGGCCGGGGCAGGGCGCCAAGCTGAAGTGAGGTCCCAGCGGAGCGCTGGAGTAGCCATGTGTTTTGTGGACATGGGCTGGCTGCCTTTATGTACAGGGTGCCAGACTCTTGACAGGGTATGACCTGGGTCACAAGGCATTTTGGGTGTCCTAAACGCTTGGGCCTGGTGGTTGGCAGCCTTGCGATGGGGCAAGAATGCGTAACATTGTGACACACTACTTAGAGTGGGGCTATTAAGAGCGTGTGCAATATCAACTGGAGGAAAGTCAGGGCAAGGCAAGTTGTGCGATGGCAACAAATTTGTGCTTGCAGTTTTTCAGATTTTTCATAAACTGTTGAGTTTTCCTTATCACTGTCATTTTTCCCCTTTAAGTTTTTCTGTTTGCTCAGTACACCAATAGATGTCAACCAACACTTACAGGGAATCAAACAGGGATACCATCTGTAACTCATCGCCTGCAATACAGCAATCCACTGGTGTACAATCCCCAGGGACCCCCTTTGCCTCCCCAGCAAATGACAGATGCATGCCATATAACGGTGTCTGAACTTCCTTCAAGAGAAGTTTCCTCTTTTATAGCTTGCACAGCCCTCGGTAGTACTCGTTTCGAGCCAAGTGCAAAGGTAGTTCGATTATTTGGTGTAGAAGCTTTTGCAGACGACCAGGAGGGTGGTCACTATATCACCTGGGTTAGCGCTCTGGTAGGCTCCCTTTGCTGCTGGTCGGCTCCTGAACTGGCCAAAAGCGTGTTGCAGTATATATAGATAAAGGCACATAGGACAGGTGGTCTGGTGGGGCGTTAGGCCCCTGGAGGTGGCAGACCATGGAGGCTGGCGACCACCCAGTGCACCGTGCGTCGCTGTCGGCTTACCTACAGCTACTGCGGGAGAACAGGAGCTTTCGACTTCTATGGTTAGGGGAGGTATGAACGTGGAGAACGTCGTTTTGGGCGACTGACATCGTGGCAATCTGGGAATATATGCATGCGCATTGCAATACGCCAATGCATGCAATCTGGTTGTTGTGTGTCCTCGTATCGTTCTGTCAACCTGTATTACTTGACGAACAATATGTTGTATTGGGTAATACATATGGGTTTGAACGTTAAAGGGGTTGGTCTCATCCCCGACGGTTAGGCTCCTTTTATGCATATGCATGCAACACCCGTCACATGCAATGCATATCCATCCCGCTTCAACACGGTCTAGCAAACGTTGCTTCCCACCCAATTACTGTTTTTTATCCCCTGGCACTCCGTACTAGTGGTGGGCAACATCAGATGGGCCAAGCACCCATCCTCTCCTGGTGGGTTGCTTGAGGCACCACCCACCTCACACCCCCTACCCTCACCACCGCCCTGCTTCAGGTGGTGAACAACCTTGGCGCATGGTTCAGCTACGTGGCCACCCTGGGGCTGGTGGAGCGGTACTCTGAGGGGTCACGGGGGCGCACGCTGCTACTGTCTGCGGTGGTGCTCACGCGCTTCCTGCCCTCGCTGATGCTGTGCCCAGTGGTGGGGGTCATAGCGGACAGGTGGGGGAAAGGGACAGTGGGAACCTTTCCAAAGAGGAATATGCACATGGCATGACCTTGACAAGCTCATGCAGTGGACCTCTGCTCAACCATGATCCCATGACGCGGCGCAGCAGTGGCTTTGCACTTGAAGGGCCACATTGCACTTGAAGGGCCAGTGTGCATTCTGCATGTGTCGCGACGTTCGTGTGAAGATTCCTAATCGCTCGCCCCCCCCCTGCTGGCAGGTGCAACCGCGCGCAGGTGCTGGTGTGGTCCTGTGCGGGCGATGTGGTTGTGGTGGCGGGGCTGTTGCTGGTCAGGCGACCGCAGGAGCTATGGTGGGTGCAGTGCAGCGAGGAAGGGGGCGGGCATGGGGTGGGCATGGCGCATGCAATGGCACACATTCATGCCCGGCGGGTACCAATCTGCTTGATGCATGACAATGGCGTGTGCAAGCCTGACAGGCCATGCGGCTGCCATGGGTTCAGGAAGCCCTGTGCCCAATCATAACCCACCCACGCATCATGTGCAGGCTGCTGTACGTGCTACTGGTGCTCCAGTTTGGCATCGCCGCCTTCTACGACCCCGCGCGCCGCGCCATCACCCCCACCATCGTGTCTGACCGCGACCTGCCCCTGGCCACCACCATGGACAGTTTTGCCTGGTCGCTGATGGGGGCATTGGGGGCAAGCCTGGGGGGTGTGGCGGCCAGCAAGCTGGGTGTGGAGGTGTGCTTCCTGGTGGACAGTGCAACATATGGGGTGGCGGCGTGGTGTGCGTGGCAGGTGGGCGGGAACAATATATTGGCAACAGTGCTAGAGTAACATTTATATTTATACTGTCATCACAGGGCTAGATGGGTATTCAGAAACGCAGTACTGCCAGGTTGAAGGTACCCTTGTTCGCATTGCACCAGCTCTTGCTTGGCAAATGTGGCCGATACTGAGTAAGGACATTCACAGGATTGATGTAAGCAGGGCTCCCCCAAGGTATGCTTGGCTACCCTGGGCAAAACGCATTGCTCAGAATGGAGACCTACATGTAAAGTGGGATGCTGAGAGTGTGTGACATGGCACATGCTGCTGCCCCACCTCCGCTCTCATCTCTCAACCTACAGACTGCCGCAATCCTGTTAAAGGTGTGGCACGGTGTCCTCCCCATCGCAGCAAGTATGCGCTTACCCTCCACCCCACCACCCCAGGTCCAGCGCTCCATGGTTGGCAACGCCAAGCGCGTGAAGAGCCTGAAGGCGGTGGGACAGGCGGCAGTGGAGGGAGGAGTAGTAAACGGCAGGTGGGGATTGAGGCTATGGGATACAGATCATGGCTGGCATGTGGCATGTGGCATGTCATGTCCGTGTCATGGCATGTCATATGACCCTAATTTGCCTTGCCACCTTGGCCACCTTGGATGATGGGGTTGCATGACACGTGGCAGGACTCAAGGGCCCACCCCTTCACGCAAAGTCACTGTACGCAAGACCGCCCTCAAACCCATACTCTCCCCCTCATTACCCACCCCGTACCCACAGGGAGGACTCAGCCTACGATGACGAGTTGCCATCCTCTGCCCCCCCCGCCCCCACCGGCCTTATGCATGACGTTGCCTGGGCGCTGAAGGAGGGGGTTGCTGACGTGGTGGAGGGGGCGCGCTATGTGCGTGCAAGGGAGAACCGCGACGTGGCTGCGCTGGTGATGATCAAGGCAAGCGCGGCGCTGGCGTGGGGCGCGGCAGATGTGCTGAACGTGAAGTGAGTCGGTGGGGTGGGTGTGTGTGTAGGGGGCGGGCAGAGTCAATGATGTGGCAAGTTGGTTGAATATGGGAGGTGCAAGTGGGGTGAGGGCGGCACACACATCCTTGGTAAGGGAACAAGAAGCTGCATGCACAGCATGACACCCACACCCACCGCCATTTCAGACCTGCTAGTCACCCATGGGAGATGCATCCCTCTCTAGCTGTGATATCCGCGGACCCCTGGTGCTCCCATGGCGCACCATCTCACCCGTCAACGCCCACCCCCTCCCGCCCAGGTTCAGCGAGATGCCTGAGATGCAGTGGCTGGGCGACTCCTCAATGACCCTGGGCGCAATATTCAGCTCCGTGGGCCTGGGCTGCTTTGTGGGCCCGCTGGTGTTCAACGCATTCACGCCGCCCATACCGCTCATGCTGCTGCGATCAACCGCGCTGTCATTCCTGGTGCTGTTTGCAGGTGAGGGTAGCAGGGAATGGATGGGTGGTGCTGTTGCGGATGGGTGCTGGTGTTGTTTAAGGGTGCGTGTAGGGGTGTGCGGGTTTGGCCAATGCCACAACTTGGGGGTGGCAGGACGGTGGGGGCGGTGCTTGTCGCACGTCAGGGGGGCGGCGGGGATTGGTGTTGTGGCTGATGAGGACTGGCAATGCCACTCTGGCATGATTGTGGCCTCAGGATGCAAATCCTCAATTCGGCTCCATGTCAATATGGCTAATGTTTGACCCTGTCCTCCTCTTACCCCCACCCCAGGCTACTCGTTGATGGTTCTGTCCCCCAACATCATCCTGGTGGCTGCATCAACAGCCATGCGCGCAATGGGGTCGGCAACGCTGTGGATATACTCAACGCTGCTGCTGCAGGTAAGGCTGGATGGGGGGGCCTGGCCGGCGCAACCACCACCAGTGCTGACCACACCCTTCTAGGTTATGGCTGTTGGGTGGGCTGGCTGTGTGCGCCAGCGTGGTTGTGGGTGTGGATGGCCTTACATGGCTGAGGTGGGCAGTGTGCGGTACTTGCATGGAGCAAACGTGCGGGTGCAGGCACAGCCTTGTACGCTCCCAATATCCAGCATCCCCTTGTCACCCTCATCCTCCACACCCCCTGAATGAAGTCCATGTGCCCCTCCAGGTGCGCGTGTCCAACCACCTGCTGGGCCGCATGCTGGCCGTTGAGCTGGCACTGTACACCCTGGCGGATGCGCTGTCGTCAACATTTGGGGGCTTGGCGTTTGACGTGCTGGGGCTGAACACGCGACAGGCTTGCGCGGTGGGTGGTGGTGGTGGTGGTATTGGAGTGGAGGTAGCTTATTGGTGGCTGTAGCCCTGCCATGCTGGGCACACATCACTTGTTTGCTTCACATCTTGCAATGCCCATGTAGTGGTTGGCAGCACATATCCTGGATTGCCCCTGCCCCTCATTTGCGCTCCCAACCCGCCTGCCCCGAATGAGCCCCTTGCCCTTGTTGTGTGCAGGTGATGGCGGGTGTGGGTGGCTGCTCCGCCGCTGTGTGGTGCACCTATGCTGCACTGGATTGGCGGGACAAGAAGGGGGGGCGATACCGGCTGGTGAAGGGGGATGTGTCTGATGTGGAGGTGGAGGTGGTGCAGCTGGGGGAGGCTGGCAGGGCGGGAAGCTGATGCACAGGGGGTGCTAAATGTTTTAATTCTTGCACTGCAGTGCTGTGGCTAACTTTTGGGGCGCTGGAAATAGATGGTTTTTCTATCCTTTTCTGTACTGCGTATAAGGTCATCGTTTGTGTTGCGTGATCGATTGTGGCACCCGACTAAACGAGTGTCAAGTGACAAAATGAACTAGGATATTGCAGCTGCTGCAGGATTTTTGTCCTCCCTGGATTTTTCTTACAGCCTCTCATGCTGGCAGGTAGGCTGTGCCTGCTGCTATGACACGGCTGCAGCGTAATGCACGAGTGCTCTCGCATGGTGCCGTGTGCAAGCGCACAAGGCAGTGCATTTGCAGATTTAGCGCTATCCTGCTAGTATGTACTTGCAAGTAGGCTAAATGCCCTATTTTCATATTTGCTACATTTTCTTGCTACATTTATTTCAAGTCGACTTGCTTTGCTGCTGCTGGAAAGTGTCATGGTGGATGGTGTGCAAAGTGGCATGGAATTGCGTAAGGCGCCTTGGCATGCCCTCTGCACCCTGTGGTTCCTACCAGCCTCAGTCAGCCAAAACCCAAAAATATCCATTGTGCAGTGGGGGCAGTTTGCTGACGATCATATGATAGCACAAAGCGAGACCAAGGACAACGTTGGTTGCCGCCCCTTTGCATGCAAATACATGAGGAAGAGTACCATACACCCCAAACACAGGAGTCTCAAAGACCCGAGTTCTGTACAAGTAACCCCATAATTCCAAGCATAGTAAACTCCGTGATGTATTATCTGGCCAACGACACCATCTTGCACCAGCAGCATCCCAATATGTTGAGAAGTTAAAGCGCTCTCGAGGGCAGCATTCCCTGCAAAACACAGATATGAAAAGTTATGTAAAGCTATGCTGCAGGTATGAAAGTGTTGTCAACAAAGGACCCAGCACGCACTTGGCAGTTTTGCAAAAGACGCAAAGCTATAAACCCAAACAAGATGTCTGGCGCGTGGCAGACCTGATGGAGTGCTGCACGCTCAAGTTTTTTCAGACAGTGAAGTACCCTTCCCAGCGCAGTTCATATAACGTATGCTAAACCCCCAACTGAAACGGTGGCTGCAAGACAGTGGCAAGGCAGCAGTAGTTGCACTGACAAATTCACTTACCCAATTATATCACGCAAACAAGGATGGGAGGTAGGCACACCACAACACCATGAGTGCGAACGCCACACAGCAGACGAGCAGTATCCCAATAATTTGCACAGGTGGGGACGTCAGGGCCCGATGGAGCCGTTGCGTGTAGTGTTGGCGCCACCACAGTGCTTCAGCCTGGATGGGTGCATGGGCGTCAACAACTGGACAGTGGACAACACAAATATGCAGGGTAACTCAAATTACTTGGGCTTACCGCATTTTGCCTGTACCACGCACGTACACCAGACACAGCAGCCGCACAAACACGAGCAGGGATAGCCTGCAAAGGAGCACTCGTGTGGTCAGGACTGGTGGTCAGATCGCACAAGGACTGCACTGCTACTGTGTTGGACCAGACGCTACCTTTGCAGCACACACCTTGATGCGGTCGGTGGTAGTGTCCTTTTTTGTGGCGGGTGTGAGTTTGGGTGTGGCCAGGGATGCTGTGGGTTTGGCACTCAGGACGTTCCTTGAAGGCGTAGACCTGTTAGTGCTTGGAGAAACAAAAACTTGCTGCCTTGAGCGGGAGGAGGCCGATGCACTGCTTTTAAGAGCTGATGGCGTTGTCTTCTTGGTGCCAAGAAGTCCGTGGTGGGTGCAGGTTGTCGCCAACGTCGCCATTTTGTCTGTAAGGGGACTGTGCCAGGGATATGGGACCCCTAGTTGCTGCTGGAAGAAAAACAAGAATACGTGATGGTCGGTTTCACCACTTGCCCTGCTGTTTGTAATGTTTGCAAACACTGTATCTTTTTTGCACAAGAAGGAAGGAAGGAAGGTATAGGAAGGAACTTGTACATGTGCCGAAAGATGCATCTTGTTGCAACGAGAAGATCAGGGGAGTGTATTACTGTACAGTCGTCATGTGTTCAGTCATTCTCCTGGACGGCGGTCTCCTGCTAACGCGTCGTACCTTGCTATATAGACGTTCACAAAACCCGTGAAACGCTTCAAATAGATACCTCTATCCCTTATTCTCGAGTTGTACGTCGGCTGCGAGTGAACGGCCCAGCCTGCGCTACCAGCACCCACACACTTATGCATGCACAGGCATTTGATGCATGCATACTTCAAACGGAACTCTCTACGCCACACTGTACCTCCGTCTTTGACTAGAAACTCTTTGCAACTGCTCTCAATCGGGTATTTTCTCAAGTGGAATAGTGCAGTCAACAGGTTCGTGGCACACACAGCGGCGACAGGCTATGGCCAGTAGTTGTCTGCAGAGGTGAGAGTGCAGGGCATGGCCACATACCAGGCCGTATAGTAGTACCACGAGTGATTATGCTTCGCGGGACGTTTTTGAGGGCGCTGCGACAGTATGGGGCGCTGTGTCCAGGGTGGCATGGGGTCTGCCAGCACAGGGCAAGGGTTGGCAGCAGCATATGCAGCACAAGGGTACGTGATGGAGAAATGAATATCCATATCGTGTAGGTCTCTGCGCCCCTGCCTAGAGTACACTTAGTGCACAGTGTCCACTGCGGTGGTATGCAGGTTGGGGCTAGGGTGTTTGACCGGGTGTTTCCCCTCTGACATACCCACAGGTTGTGGCTCGCAACCGCATCCTTGTGGAGGGGGAGGATGTCACAAACAGTGAGGAGGGGCAGGCGGTGGTGCTGAGGGCACACGACGAGCGGGCACAACACATCATGCAGGTGACACCCTACAAACCCCAGGGCGAACCCTACAACCAAGACCCTATTTTATGTATACACTGTTTTTTCGCCTCTGTGCCGCCATTGCGTGCCATCAACCTCTCCTCACTGCCTTGCCTGCGTGCTGCGTATAGGTGCTGGGGTGCAGTGTGGGGGACAGCGTGAAGCTGGGGGTGGTGGGGGGTGGGCGGTGCTGGGGGCAGGTGGTGGCACTTTGTGAGGAGCAGGGGGTGGTGATGCGGGTGGGTGCGTGGCAGCCGCCGCTGCCCCTCCTTCCAG
The DNA here is from genome assembly GCA_032358255.1 of Heterotrichella gracilis. NCBI lineage: Eukaryota > Xanthophyceae > Tribonematales > Xanthonemataceae > Heterotrichella > Heterotrichella gracilis. Next base: position 89,993 of record JAULBX010005109.1, read on the forward strand.
TTGACCTGCTGCTGGCCATGCCCAGACCCAAGGTGGGGGGAGGGCAGGGAGCCTGGGGGCATCCACATCGCCATGTACGTATTCACTGCAATTTGACTAACGGGCTGCACATTGTCACGATCGCTGCCCCCCGCTGTTAATAAATACGCGCATGGCCAAGTCGCATGATGCATGCCCAGCAATATGAGGCACATGCCCCAGCCACATGTGAGGTGCTCTGTTGCATGCGGCGGCATGTGCCTTGCCGTGCATCAGCCTGGGCAGGCAGTGCAATGCCAGGGATGGGGGAAGAGTTCGACCTTTTTGTTGCTGCAGGTAATGCGTCGGCTGTGGAGCGTGCTGGCGGCGCTGGGGGTGGGGCGTGTGTGCATCACCGCCGCAGACAGGGTGGAAAAGGTGTGATTATGTTCCCCATGCTGGCGTGTTCACTTTGCACCTGAACAAGGTGCTGCTGCTCTGCTTCTGCTCTCAAGCCTCTCCCCTGCCACGCTTAACCCCAATCTTGGACCTGACCGCGCGCATGACCCCCACCACCACACACACACCACACCCTTCCTCTGTAGGTGTACTTTTCCTCGCATGCCCTCCAGCCAGCTGTGGTGCGCACAGAGCTCATCAAGGGTGAGGAATGTCAGAGTGATTTTATCGGTGCATGCAATGGTACACCTGGTCTAACAATTATCGTTCCCAAACTCTTGGCCACCAGTGCTGTCACGCCAGTCGTGCACATTCTAATACATCTCACATTTGCGCACTCCATGCTAGCCCCTGCCACCTCACTTTTCTCCCACCTCACTACCCTCCCTCCCACGCAGGTCTGGAGCAGGCGGGCGACACCCGACTGCCCTCTGTAGTCGCCTGCTCATGGCTCAGGTCAGGTGCACGCCACGTCAGCACTGGAAACACGGCACTGCGGGGGCTGACATGCATTACGCCCCCTGCGCCACCCCATGGCGATGCGGCGGGTGGTGTGACAGTAACTACAGGGGAGGTGCTCAAGGTGGTTGCGCACCCCTCTGCATCCACTTCCTTATCCTCCCTGCTCCACACCGCCAGCTGGCGCCGCGCCGTGCAGCCTTGCGCCCACATGGACCAATCGAGTACTCCGCAAGGGGACTATGGCGGTGCTGACCCAAGTACAGCGGGAGACGCCGTCGCAGGCCATGCCATGGCGCTGCCATCTAGGGTGGTTATTGCTGTTGGGCCCGAGGGGGGGTGGCTGCCCGCTGAGCTGGCGCTGCTAGCTGAAGAAGGCTTTGTTGCTGTGGGCCTGGGTGCGCGGGTGCAGACCACCACCACGGCTGTCATTGCGCTGCTGGCAATGGCGCATGAGGGGTTGGGTGAGGGGCAGGCGGGGCAGGAGCCTGTCTGCCGGGCAGGTTCATAGCCATAGACCACAACTGCCATGGAGCACTGCAGGAGTGGCAGAGCATCATGATAAATTTAGGCATGTACCGTGCAATTTACATTGCATGTAACAAACATGTACATTAATGTATTCGAGTTTGTTCTTACCTGTGCAAATATATGTTACATGCAGGCACATATGTACAGTACAGTACGCTTGCCCAGTGCATATCATGTACATGCAGGCACCTATGTAGAAATTGCGTCATACTACCACAAGTGCGCATTGACCCACAGCGCTCAGAAAGTGTCTGCCGCAGATTGCCAGTTAGGCTGCAAGCCCGGCAGTGCCAGAGTGTGCCACATGTGCCGGCTGGTGAGGGTATTGCTGTGTTGTAGAGTGTATGCCATTGGAGTGTCCATTATGGGTATGATTCCCATTTAATGTATAAGCCCACATATTACTGGACCAGGTTGTGGGCTTCTGAATCACCCCAAGTTGCCTGGCAGGGAAAACACACTGTGGAGTCCTCTGGCCAACAGTTACTGTATTTGCACATGCCAGTAACCTAAAATATAATATATTATGAACAAATTTGTTAACGGGTACCCACATGGCCAGCGCTGCGATCACTGACAATTATTGAATACTATTAGACTAACTAAGTTCCAACCATCGATGGCCAGAAACACACACAAAGTCTTGTCTACTAATATTATGATATCAGTTATTCAAAGGTTACACATCACACCTGCGGTAGGCCTTGCATGTACTGCAACGTGCTGTACAGCAGATGGAGGCCGCTACAGTGCGCCTTGGCTACAATATTGCATTAGCGATGGCATCAGCAGCCGCTGCCGCCTTCAACGTGATTGGCATCCTGGTGGCCGGGCAGGGGGCAACGACTTGAGATAACACTGTGGCAGCCATGGACATTGTGGGGCATCACGGGGTATCAGGTCGGTAGACCCAGGACACATACATGTATAACATCATATGCGCCAAAATCTCAACACTACGGTTCAATATCTCTTGAGCGCAGGCCCGAGCAATAGCCGAGAGGGGTTGCACTGCTCAGGAAAGCTGGTGAGTGGCCACCCTCCGCAGCCACGTACACCGCTGCTGCTGCCTGCCACAACACAGCCGGCGCGGCAACCAGGCCATCCCCAATGAAGCTGCTTGGCCAAGTGCCACTCAGAGGCCTTGGTCATGTAAGGGAGGCTGTGCCATTGCCGCCGCTGTCTACCGCCCCGCCAGCTGCATCCGGCTCCAAGCCACCCCCACCATTGCTGGCACCTGAGGTGGGTGGGCTGCTGGTAGGAGGATCCCTGCTGGGCGCCTCAGCAGCCCTTGTCCCCAGGTCCTGCAGTGCTACGCGCTGCATGGAGGCCAGTGGCGGGGTGTCCCCATGGCTCTTGTCCGAGGCCTGGCGCTCCACCTTGCGCTGCTTGCGCACCTGGGCATTTACCTGGAGCAGCTGCGCAACAACCTGCGGAGGGGGAAGGAGGTCAGGTTGCACCATCATCTAAGTGTGCAGAGATATGCTGCTGCACCTCCGCATGCCATTCCCTGGTTACTCCACCAACATTTGGCCATGGGTACTGGGCCGGCAGCATGATCCAGTCGTGGATTTGCTCTGCAATACGCCTTTCGATGCATGGGTTATGCATGCAGCGGCCTGTGGTTGCGCACGGACGAGACACACAGTGCATGCCCCCCAGCGCGTTTGCACGCACCTCCGTCATATGCGGGCGCTGGTCTGGATCACTTTGTGTGCATGCCTGGATGAGGTCGCGCACCTCCTGGCTGCAATCAGCAGGAACCCTGGAGCAGGGACAGGGGGGGCCACGGTCAACACACCACACAGGGAAGACATGCAGGCTGGGAGTGGTAAAAGCCAGCAGCAGAATTGCAACAGGATTTGGGGGCGGTGGGCAGCGGTCAGAGGGGCGGGGGAGATGCCAGGCGCATGTGCGCGTGGGTAGGGGCAACCATGTGCACGCCATATGCTTGTTGTTGGGGTCTGTGACTGCATGCAGTGCGGTATCCGCCCCGCACCTGGCCTCCCTGAGCACCCTGCCCACCGGCCTCTCCCCACTCACAATCTCCCACAGCACCACACCAAAGGAGTACACGTCGCACTTGGAGGTACCAGGCTGGCCTGAAGGGCGGGGAGGGGGGGTCAGGGATTGGGGGAATGGGTAGCATGCGGCCGGGTGGGGAAGGGGGGCACGGGTCGTTTGCACCACTATCTATGCAACCACAGCACCACCACCCCATGCACCCACAGCTGCAGCTGCCAAGGTGGTGGCCGCAATCCCTGTTGCACATGTATGCGGGTACGCAACATGTGACGTTGCTATACCCACGCCTCACCTGCCCGCAGCTCTGGTGCGGTCCAAGGGGTGGTGCTGGACTGCGACAAGGAGGGAGGCACGCCAATGCGCGCAACTTCCAGAAAGCGCGGCAAGCCAACGCCAGCGATCTGCAGGAGGGGAGCGTGTCACGTACAGTGGGCGGATTGTCAGGGGGGGGGCGCAGGTGCATTCGTGCGATTGGATGGGCGGGTTTGGCCAGGTTTCTTTTATACCCTACTCAGGGTTGCAGTACCAGCAGTAGGCACACCATCACTCCTTGCCAGGTGGCGCAGCTTAGTGGGGGCCGTACACTGGAATACCCCACCATACCCCCATTCCACCCCACCTGCTGGCAACCTACACCTGACTTGAATTCACAGCGGCGAGTGGACTGGCAGCGGACAGTGCGTGTGATTCTTTTAAGCAAACCCCCGTGCACCCCTCCCACTCCCCCCTTCACAAGTCCCCCCCCTGCTTACCATCGCCACGCCCTGCACTGTGAGCAGTATGTTTGCGCTCCACAGCCCCAGGTGCAGCACGCCCTGCTGGTGCATGTAGCACAGACCCTGGGCAACTTCAACAGCAATCTTACTGCCCCTGCAAAAGGGCGAACGCGGACAGGCGTGAGAGGCAGGACGATGCTCGGAGCACATGCAGCAATACCCGGCAATTGAAGACCACATGCACATGGCCCTCAGTTCATGCCCATGCACCTTCCCACATCACCCCAGCGCCTGCACCCTGGCAGATCCACACAAGTGCACTAGCCCAAATCTCCGCCATGACACATAGGCAGGCCACAAGCACCCCCCCACCACCAGCCATGCATGCCATGCCCGCCCCCCCTGTCCCCTCACTTGTTGTTCCACTTGAGCGCCACCGCCTGCAGCGATCCCAGCCCCTGATGCAGGCTGCCCGCCTCCACCAGCTGGTGCACCACCAGGGTGCGCTCGGGGCAGAAGGAAACCCCCAGCAGCTGGACCAGGTAGGGGCTGGTGCAGGACTGGAGGGCGGCAACCTTGAGGGGAGGGGAGGGGAGGGGGGGTGGGGGGTGAGCAGGGTGGCAGGATGTGACGAGGCTGGTGAGCACGGGAGACTGTGTGTGTGTACGTGCGTGCGGGCATTGCATGCAAGTGCGCAGCTGCGGCCTGGTGCAAACACGTACTGGAATCTGGCCAAGACCAACTGGGCTCCTACAGAATTTGTTGAGATAGAAAATATCGAATTACTCAATCCAATGAATTTTGATTAAACGCCATACAACATTAAATTAAAAAATTTATGACATTCATCTCCCCTGATCTACCGTATACAAAAACGATCCACCCCATGCGCTGTTTCATCTGATGCCAGCTTCAAGACACAATATCTACCAACCCTCCCTGCAATATCAGTAGTAAACCTTGACAATTTGGGGAATTGAATTCGCTGACTCCGGATTTACAGTGCATCCCTCACACGCTGCGTGCGCGGCAGCATGCTAATGTGGAGGTGCTTCACACGACCCCAGCGCAATGTGTCCGTCCCTACTCACCTCGCGCGCAATATCTGCTGTGTCCTCTGGCCCGGCTGCCATTGGGTCCAGCACCCGCACAGCAACGTGGGTGGTGCCACGCAGCAGGCCCTTGTACACCTGCAGGGAGGGTGTTGCGTTGGTGGGCTTGCATGGGCAGAAGGGCCTTGCCAAGTGGCAACAGCAGCAGCATATTCTGGCATCATGCACCTCGGGTTGCAGCGCCACATCCCTACGCCACGGTCATGTGCAACGCGCCCTGTGGCGCGCACAATCCCCGCACATGCTTGCTGTGCCAACCCATGGCCACCCTTGCCTTCCTTGCCAATCACACACTATCCCTCTCCCCACCACCATGGCCACCCCCGCAGCCCCACCTTTCCAGCCACCCCACTGGTGAGCGTCCATTCCTCCCCGTTGAAGTTTCTCTCAATGACCACCTGCTCCTCGGGGATGTACCAGTCGTACGCTGCAAAGGGGGACCTCAGCGCGCCACCTGGGGCCGGGGCCCCCATGGCCGGGAGCACAACCTGAAAAAAAGCATTTATCCATTATTAATATTATTGAAGTTGTAATTTATTAGAATTAGGTACATAGGGAGTTTTATTTATTTATTTATTTATTATTTTGTGGATGGGTGGGGGGGGCACGGTGCTGTGGTGGGTTGTGTATGGGTGTGAGGAGTTGGCCAGGGCCGCCCAACCCCATTCCATGTGCGGGGTGAGTGCAAGATGGGCAGGGTCAGTTGATGCCTGAGTGTGAAGGGTCAGGGGCACAGGCGTTCTAGTGGTGGCTTACGCGTGTGCAGTGGGGTTCAGGGTGGCAAGGGCCAACTAGGTCCTAGACAACACACCCTCACAAGAAAAGTCCGAGCATACGAACAGTCTGCTTGCATCCGACCCCCCCACTCTTCAACCCCGCCTGCTTTCTGGAATGTGTGCCCAAGCAGCAGTGTGAGGTGCCATCTGGCATGCATGTGCCACCAAGGTAGCAGTGGGGGGCCCGGGCCATGTGCGAGTGTGCGTACCTCCTCCAGCGCCCCCTTCTCAGTATCGGCCTGTCCCTTCTCGGTATCGTCCTCCCCCTTGCCACCAGCTGCACCCGCTGCCCCCCGCCTCTTGTGCCTGACCAGCAGCAGCCCCAGCACAGCCACTACTGCCAAACCGGCCAACACCCCACCCACAATGGCGCCAACGGGGGTGCTGCTGCCGGACGAAGGGGGTGAGGGCGGGGGGGAGGTGGCCTGGGGTGGGGCGGCTGCCAGCGCTGGAGTAGGTACCCCTGAAGGAGCGGCTGGAGGGGGCCCTGTGGCAGCAGAGGGCTAGTGAGTGCAGGGGGCGCGTAGAACAGGTCAGTATGGTAGGGAACAGCTCCCAAATACCAATCCCCATGCGAGGATGTCGGGGATTTAGGCCCCCAGTGCCCATCCCCATGGTATGGGTGCAGGCCCCCGGCGCCAATCCCCACGCACACGGCCATGCACATCACATGTCACATGACTGTGCCCAGCACTCCAGGCACAGTCACTTGTTGGCCCCCTCCCCCCGCCTCACCTCCTCCTGGGCTGATTGCAAAGCTGTATGCCAGTGTGCGCACAGCGGCGTTTGCGGGTATGGTCTCCACAAACACGGTGTCGCACATGGCCTGGCTGGCGGTGGCGGTGCAGTTGGGGCCGCCAAAGTGGGGGCTGGTCAGCAGCGGGACGGTGGTGGGGGTCAGTTGCGCACGCGGCTCGCTGTACACCTGGGGGTGGAGGGGGAGGTGGGCGCTGGGGAAGAGTAATAGTGGGGAGCAGAGGGGAGGGCTGGGAGCTAGCTAGGGTTTTAGGTGGGGTCTGGCTTGCGACAAGGTGGCCAATCGATGCATGGTGGGTGGAGCGGCAGTGGCATGTGCGAGACTTGGTGGTGTTGGACAGCAAAGGCAGCCACCAGTGCGGGCGGGCTGTGGTGTTGCGAGGTGTGGTGCCACTGGGGGGTGCCATACCTTGAGCTGCGTGGCTGCTAGTGCCGCCTGGCACTTGCTGGGTGAGGAGCATGTGCACTGCAGCACCAGGGACTTGGGGTTGCCAGACAAGCCGGACTGCAGGGTGGGGAGGTGGAGGTGGATCAGTGTCAGGGAAGGCGAGGGAGACGTGGTCCATGTGCGGGAGAAATACGGCAGCGCGGCATTTTTGTTGATGTTCATTTTCCTACTTTCATACCTACTTCCAGAGCTACAGTAGCTATTTATTCTTTTCGTATGCAAAATCTCCACTATTCCACATGGCAACATTTGGTGCTCGGCATTTGTTGTGCATGTACCCATGTCTGCGACAAGGTCAGTCCAGCTGGCGTTGCCTGGTGCATGCACCACCACCTAGGAGCGGTACGACGCCTCTCCCTGTGTGACCACGACGACCACCATGTCCCGATCCCTCCCTGCACGTGTGTGTCAGCATCCCATGCACCCCAATGCATCCCATGCTGCGCGCCTTATCCTCCTCGTGCCCCCATCCCCTCAGCGCCAGGTGGTCAGCCCAGCCATGACATGCGCCCACCATGCCATCCTATGGGCTACCCAATCCAAAACCCCACTACCATCGTCCTAAATTCCAACAGGTTTCCTGCCCCCACATCCCTTGCCCCCCTGCCCCCCACACCCACCTGTGCCTTCACCTCATCGTAGTCCACCACCACCTGCACCGGGTCCAGGCCCTGGCGCCAGAATGCTTCGTAGGGCTGACCGCACACAGCCGCCCAGCCGCTGCCCGCCTGGCTGGACACCGCCACCGGGCACAGGTACATGTTGCATTCGATGCTCAGGGCTGCGGGGAGGCGAGGGGGATTGGTTTGAGACCATGCACGGATCATGCAACAACATTTGATGGTGGGGTGAACACTCCAGCTACATGTGCCGCTGGTGTGGCATTGCAGGCGCTTGCGAAGAGGATGGTGGTGGTTGCGTGGCCACATGCGCATGTTCCACTCCCCGGGCATGGCTGCGGGGGAGGGATGATGAAGGGCCACATGCCGCAGCCACATGCTGTGTGTGTAAGGGCAGCAGGTGCAGTCAACTGCAGATTAGTAGCGCCAGCCACCCCAGTGCCATGCGAGTGAGCCAAGGATAGGGCTGAGGGCGTAAACACATCCTGCCCCCACCCCAACAGCACCCCAGATTAACACCCAAATTGACGATGCCACAGTCATCTACGCGCCACAACCATTTGCTGCACCAGCTAATTTGGGTGGGGATCATTCACAATTTAAGACTGATTGCCCCCCCACACCCCCTCCACCCCCACCTGCTCCCTCGTCCCTGTTGTACACCAGCGCCACATTCAGCTGCTGCACCACCGAGGGGCCGATGGGGTTGGGGCCATAGCTGCTGAGGTTGACAAAGCACCCACCCGTCACAAAGCACTTTGAGATGTCGTACAGCACGGTTGAGTCCAGGTCAACGGTCTGGTTGGCGGTGCGCAGCTGGGTGATGATCTGGGGCAGGGCAGGGGGGGGCACAGGTGCATCAGCAAGCAGTGGCTGGCTGGCAAGAGGTGGCTTGCCATGCAGGGTTGCAAAGGTATGCGCCAGTGATGCCAGGCCATGCCGCATGTGTGGGAGCGAGTCCATGTGGTGGGAGGTGGTGAGCCCTAGCATCCTCCCTAGGGTACAGCACCCCCTCACCTTGATGTCCGCCACCGCTTCCTGGCACTTGTTCTTGTCGCCGACATAGCACGTGCAGTCGGTGTTGACACTGGCGAGGGAGGTGGACCATGGCTGGGGACAAGGGGTTGGCGGTGAGAGGGCGACAGGAGAAGAGGCAGGTCATGGCAGGAGGCAGGGTGTGCATGGGTAAGCAAAATGCACCAGAGGTTATGTTCCCGCATGGACCATGTTGCACGCGAAGGCACACATGCTGTAGCCCCCTTCCACTCACCGTGTCTGTGACGTTCATGAGCATCATGGTGCGCGGGTTGAGCCCCGGCAGCAGGGGCACCTCCCAGGTGTAGGACTGGTTGGCCAGGCTGGTGAATGTGGAGGTGCAGGAACCAACCAGGGCTGCAGGGGGGGGTGTGAGGGTGGGGGGACAGAGGTGGCACACACAGAGAGGACACCGAGCACACCCATGGAGCAAAGTCGGTGTGCGTGTGTGTGGCGTGTGTGTATGTGAGCGCCCTCTGTAGGGGAGGGCAATCAAAGTCATTTTTACACAGCCATAACGCACTGCTCTGGTGCCTGTTCCCGCCCTCTCCTACCTCCTGCACAGAAGTCCCAGTCGGAGCCCGCTGGCGAGTCACAGCTGCCCTCCTGGATGAGGCACCAGGCGCCATAGCCCTTCTCAGGGTCGCCACTGCTCAGGCTGCAGGTCCCGCTGGTCTGCAGCACGTTCCCCCCCGCCTGCTCCTCCACATAGCTCCCCTTGCACCTGCACCCCGCCACCGTCATGGGCACAGGCACGTTGAGGCAGTAGTCATAGTCGTAGTCTGGCCCGTTGTACAGCGGCGGGTAGCCTGTGCATGCTGTGGGGTTGTCCACCACGCATGTGGGCAGCACGCTGTCAGCGCTGGTCAGGTAGCAGCTGGCGGTGGGTGAGGACAGGTACTGCCCAGGGGTGGTGGGTGTGGCGGGGGCAAAGCTGGAGGTGGCGGAGCAGGCGCAGCCCCCGGCGGTTTGGAGGAAGGCGGTGGTGGTGGTGTGGGTGAGGGGGGTGGCGGGAGGGAGCAATGCCTGCGAGGGGGGTGGGGAGGGAGGTGGGGCGGCGCTGGGTGCTGCATAGGTGGTGGGGTGGCGGTGGCTGTGCGAGTGGGTCTGTGTATGGAGGGTAGCATGCCTGTTGAGCTTGGTGGTGCAGTGGGGTGGAGCGGCACTGGGGTGGGAGGGCAACAATGCTGGTGGGTGGCACCGTGCAGGGCTGGGGGGGGTGAGTGGCCAAGGCGCGTGTGTACAAGTGCGGCCAGCAGCACTCGGGACACCACTGCAACTGAGACCCCACTGCTGCCTTGGGCGTTTATGTTGGTAACACAGGCAGGGTGGCAAGCTGAACCCCATGGACGGGTGGTACAATACACTGGGGCAGGCTTACACCCTCACAGCACACACTGTGCAAGCAGCAACTTCAGTCAACCGCTGGCTTTGCCCAACCACTTGCTAGCTGCTTCGCTAGCTGCAAGCAGTGGCAGTCACCTGTGAGGTGCCGCTGGTGGCAGGCACTGGCACCACAGGGGCGCACCTAACCCCTACCTAGCAGCAAATACGTACCAGTGCGACCACCGTCACCCAGGTAGCACTCCATGCCACCGTCATCGTGCTTGCAGGCCCAGCGCTGGCCGTGCTGCGGTACGGGGCACTGGAACAGACGATTGGGTAGCGGCTTGGGGCACTTTGTACTTCTGGAGAGAATGTAGTTCAGAGGCTGCCGTGTGGGTTGAGATAAGCACGGTTACAGGAGCCGAGCCTAGCCCAGCTCACGCAGTCAACATATCGTCAATAGGCACTCCCCAGGCCCTAGCCCAGGCGGTGCTGCATCCATGGCTAGGCGAGTTGGTGCGGTGGGTGGAGGGCATGGCCACGGCCCCAGAGGCTATGACTGGCCTGCGTCGACCGCAGCAAAGCGTACTGGATTGCAACTGGTCGTGTGGGCTGTCGCGCAATGTCAAAGGGAGGTCCTGGCGTGAGCCACGTCGCAGGCTTGGACCAGGGGATGGCCCAGCGGGTACTGGAGGGTGCGATGGTGGGGGAACGCACAACCTCGGGCTAAACGTGGCTGCCCAACTCCTCGAGTGACTAGTTTGGCGTCATCGACGGGCAAAAAACGTGCGTTGCAATGTTGCTGTTTGGTATTCTCGTCTACTTGTCTGAAGACTGCACAAAAAGTGCCGCGGACTGCTGAGGGGCCGCAGAGCCATCCAAGGCGGCCGGCGGCACACATGCACCGAACGTTTTGAAAGCCAGATGAGCAACAACCACGACCAGCGTTATCCTTGAATGCAGTACTAAAATATCCTGGAAGATGTAACGGTTTTGTCAAGAAGCAAGAGCGACCAACCTTGCAACTTTCATCACGTTGGTATATGCATGCGTTTGACTTGGTGCCTGTAGCTGGAATCCCTCAGCGCGTATCGTGAGTTTTTAATGGCACAGCACGCACCTTTTCAATCAAATTCGCTGTCTCTCCGCTCCTCCACCCTGATGCCTGTCCCCAGCCCCGCGACCGTCCCTCCTTGACCGGGCTGGCATCGCCCCCCTCGCCATGACCAGCCGCGACAACTACCGTGAGCTGCTGACGTTCGTAGAGGCGGCTGTGTACGGGGTGGATGGCGGGCTGGAGGGGCCGCTGCTGTACGCGCGGCTGCAGCGCTACAAGCCTGCCTTCCTCAACCTGCTGCGATATAAGGTGTGGGGAGGGGGAGGGGGGCTGGGCAGTGGGTGTGGGCACAGTGGGCAGGACTGGTGATCAGCGCTTGCTGGTGCAGTGGCTGGTCAGACCTGCAGTGTGGTTGCCCAGGCGGTGGTGCCGGTGGTCATATGCATGCATACGCGCACCTCCTGCGGCACACTTGCAGGCATCCGCAACTGCTGGCTAATGTGGCACCAGGCAATGTTGCGCGTGCTGCAGGGTGTTGCCATCACTGCTTTTGCGTGCCCCCGTGTGGACACCCTGTCCCCACCAGGCATGTATACCACACTGTGTTGGGGGATTTGAGTGAGTGCCCACCCCCCACCACCCCTCTGCAGGCTCCCTCTGCCTCCTCCCGCCAGTCGGTCGAGTCTTTGCGCCCCGTCACCCCACTGGGACAAGTGGAGCTCGATAAGGAGCCGGATGTGCGGGAGGTGGGTTGGGTGGGGCGTGGTGTCGAGGGTGGTGGGTTTTCTCCCCTAGCTGAGCGCCTGGAGTAGCAACATGTCAGTGGTGGTGGCATGTGCACTGTTGTGGCTGTGCCATGTTTGGTGCACTGGGTGGGTTGGCCGCCTTGCACAGTGCACCTTGAGGGGTACGGGGAGGTTTGCGTGGCCACAAGCTTGCAACGGGCCACCCACCCAGGCCCTGCTATGCAACCACTTTGCACACATAGCGCTGGTGTGAGTGCCTGATAGGGTGGCGACTCGTGTCACACGCTCGCCTGCCACACGGCGGCTTGTTGACAGGGTACGGCCCTGCACCATGCTCTAGCGCTCGTCCCCCCTGCCCCCCTCACCCACCCACCCACCCACACCCATCCACGCCTGTTCCCCTTCCAGATCCTTCTGCTGAGCGACGAGGTTGGTCTGGATGAGATAGAGGCACTGCTGTGCATCATGACGGCGGTGAATGAGGTGCGTACCGAGTGGGGCGGGGGCACACACCAGTGAGTCGGGCACGTGCCCATGCACCTATTGGCAAGCGCGCCTGCCTGCGCGTGGTGCACAGAGGTGCAGGGACGGGCAGAGGGGTGCGGGGGTACGTTTGGGGCAGGCAACGCAGGAGGATGTCATGCACGCCTTGACTAGCCTGGCACCAGGCAGGCATGTACAGCACCACAATTGGTCTCTAGCTCGTGGTGCCACTGCTTGTTCCCCCTGTACGCGTGTGGTGCGTGCGCCAAGCAGCTGTGCCACCAACCCCCTCCCCTGACCCCCAGACCGACGGCGAGGTGTCTGCTGCTGTCGCGGGAGCCGTGTATGCGGAGGAGCGGCGCGCGCTGCTGGCGGCACTCAACCTGCTGCTGGAGGTGGGGGTGGCGGTGGGAGAGGGGCTTTGCTCGGTGCTATGGCTCCTTGGGTGTTTTGTTGTGCTGTGTGTGTGCACGCCCAGGATCCTGCGTGGTGGTGGGGGCAGGGGGCCACGCGAGGGGCTGTGCCCACAGGCGTACTCATGCACCGCTCTCTCTGATTGCAGGCCGGCGCCCCCTCCCCTTCTGCGGCCCCCTCCGCCCTCCAGGATTTTGTGCATGAGCTAGTGGGGGAGCGGGGCCCTGACGGCAACTCCCTGCTCATCATGCGCCTGATGGAGCTGGTGCAGGTGGGGGTGGGGGTGTGACGGGGGGGCGGATTGGGAACATCATGCGTGGCAGCGCCAGGGAGATTGGGGGGTGGTTGCCGGGGACCATAATATGCCAAAGTCCAGCTATATTGCGCTTGCACTGTCAAAAGGGGTTTCTTCGATGCATGTGCCTGGCCCTAGTGAAATGCCTCAATTCCCAGTCACTTTTTTCACTACATAAATATTCTCGCCCCAAACCTGCAGGCCCCCAGCCCGCTTGACCCCCCTCCCTCCTCCCGCCTGCCCCACTTCATCGACCTGCACGGCGGACAGGTGGAGCGGCGGGCGGCAGGGGCGGCGGAGGCGCTGGCGCTGGCACAGGCGCTGGCGCAGGCTGTGGCTGTGGCGGGGGTGCGACTCACACCTGCAGAGGTGGCAGGGCTGGGCAGGGCGCTGCAGGGACTGGCGGCAAAGCTCAAAGGTAGGGGAAAGGGGGAGCGGATGAGGGCGGAAAGGCCTAATGGCCACAGGGTGGCGCCCCATGAGCGTACATGGAGCATCAGCTGCTGCAGTCCAATTTCAATAATTATGTTCCTGTCCATGCATGTTGCTCCATGGCCATATCCCTGTTCACGCATATATGTCCATCCATACATGGCCATGCATTTTTGCCCATGTATGTAGCTCTGCATGTACCAGGTGCATACACGTTTACCTTGTGTATTGCTCCTCTGTGTGTGTGTGCTCACACCCCTTCCCCCCCCCCCCCCCGCAGCCACCCCCTCCGACCCCTCCCTCCAGCAGCGCTGCTACACGCTGCTCATGGCGCTGCTCACAGCCACACTGCCGCAGCAGGCGGAGGAGGCGGAGGGCGCGGGGGCGGAGGCGGAGCACCTGGCAAAGCTGGCGAGGAGCAGCGCGGTGGGGGAGGTGCTGGCGCCTGGGGGGGGCGGCGAGGAGGGCTATGGCGCGCTGATGCGGCTGGCATGGGGGGTGCTGCTTGCGCAGTATGGGCCAGACTTTGCAACTGGTGAGGGCTGGGTGTATAGGGGGGTTACATTTGACTGTGCCATGCATGCATAGGTGGCCACCAGACACCCCCACAACTGCAGATCTTCCATGTCAGATGACTTGAACAATGCCATATGTTGATGCTTGCATGGCTTGACCCCCCTTCCCCCCCCTGGCCCACAGCTGCTGCCACAGCCGCTGTATCGTCCGCCTGTGCCGCCGCCTCCTTCCGCTTTGCCCTGACCCATGTGCTCGGCTGTGTCGCGTGGGCCGACGAGGCGCCCGACACCCGCCAGGTGTACACCGGCCTGGTACACCAGCTGCTCATGGGATTCCTGGAGGCGCCGCCGGGCAGGTTAGTGTTTGTGTGTGTGGGGGGGGGGCGAGTTGGGGGTGGTTGTGTATCAAGGAGGAAAGAATATGTTTCCTCCCGTTTTTCAAGCTAATAAAACAGGGGTATACTTAGCTATTGGAATAATATTAAAAAAAAACACAGTTACTTACACAATTGGAATAAGCTTTTCCAACAACTAATTGGCTGCCCGTACGAGGTGTCGGTTTTGCATGCATTCGCCCTCCCCTCCTCTCCGTATGTTGACCGTCCCACACCCCCCTTCCCCAGGGATGCGGTGGGCACCCTCATGCAGGCCAGTGTGGCGCGCGCACTGGACCCCCCGGCCCCCTCGCCTACCCCCGGCTCCACCCCCCCTGCCCCTGCCCCCACCCCCGACGACCTGTCCAGCCTGCTTGACCTGCTTGCCGCGCTGTACCGCGAGTGGCCCACCCTGTTCACAGACGATGCGCTGCGCTACGAGGTGGTGCAGCAGTTCATGACTTACGTGGCGGCACAGGTGGGGATGGAAGCGGGATAAACCCTTCGCTGGGGTTTTGACCTGACCATCCTCGGGGAAGGCAGATGTTGTGGCAATGTCACTGTTTGCATGGAGTAACGTCAGAATTGGATTGGCTGCATGTGGGAAAACCTGCCACACCCACCCAAAGCGATCAATGCGAGTATACAAACATCCTCTTCAGCAATTCTTTGGCAATGCGGATTGCGTGCGATTGGTGGAGCCCTGACATCATGCATGTGCTCCCTACCTGCACCTGCTGCACCATAGCTGCCAGGGGGCTACATGCACTCTAACTGTGCCTCCCTCAAATGCACTGCGGCCAAATGTCTGCCCCTTCGTTCTGCAGGACCTCCTTACTCAGCTGCCCCCTGTGTTTGTTTCCTTCATGCGTGTGCTGGCGGCGGTGGCGGGTGGGGGCCCGCAGGGTGCGCGGCTCATGTGGGCCCAGCTGCGTGCGGGTGAGGCAGGTGCCACCCCCTCCTGGGGCCAGATGGTGGGGGTGCTGGTGCAGTACTGCCACAGATACACGCCAGACACACAGGTGAGCACACGGGGGGTTAGCGGGGGTGGCGGAGGTGGATGAGTGGATGGGTAGATGGATAGGCCTCTAGTCACGGTCGAGTAGTTGGTTATTTAGTTGCATGCATTTTAATATCAAGCCAGATTTATAGCCAGTCTTGCACACAGCAGCTCAGACCTTGCACTGTTTCCACCAAATTTTGATCATGCACGATCTTAGAACGGCACTGAACTGTAACATAGCCATGCCAGCGTGGTTGGTGTACTCCAGCGCACGCACTCAGGCCACTGCTACCAGGCAGGCTACCCATATATGCGCCAGGCATGCTCCGACCCCATTCCCCTGCTTACCACCCCCACCTCTCCTTGCCCCTCAGCCCGGCTCCGCCCCCTCCGCCCCTCACCCCGAGGTGCTTGTGCCTGCATCAGACTGTGCGGCTATGGTGGCCTACCTGGAGGTGTTCACGCAGGTGGGTGCAAGGGGGTTCAAATATGCATGTTGTCACTGGAAAATTGGGATTTTGATACACAATGCCTGGAGTTAACGGCATGCAATTGCACAGGCTCCCTACCATTCTGTCATTCACGATCTGCACTTATGGCAACAGCTTCCTACTAGCATGACCATTTAAGCCCACGGACTACGGTGTTGCCAAGAATATTGTCGTAACCCCATGCATACGTGCCTAAGAGCGCCCCCTCCCCCCCCCCTCCTTCCGCCAGGTCATGTCCCAGGGCGATGCCGGTGAGGTGCTGCCATGGCTGCGTGCGCTTGAGGAGGACACCGGAGTTATTCCCCTGTGGGAGGTGCTCTTCCAGCTCATGTGCCACCCGGTGCCACAGGTGGGGGAGAGGCATACCTCCAAATTACTAACGGCTGGGGTGGGGGTGTAGGGCCGCAAAGTATGGTGCACAGCTGATATGGGATGCAGCTTGCCCCAAAGCAGTACCCTAGTACACACTCTAGCTCCTTCCCCCATTCCCTGTCCAAGCCACCCCTTGCTCCTAGACGTCCACCGAGCATGGCAGTGAATCATATTACTGCGTGATTTTGAGCTGATGTGATTGTAAGCTTTGCTACTTCTGTATGGGCAGGCACTAGTGCCACTGGCATGCGGCCCATCTTCCCCTTGTGGCCCCCTTGACCTTGCTGTGTGTTGCCCCCGCAGGAGCTGAAGGCCGCACTCACCGCCGCCATCGCATCCCTGGCAAGGCGCCCAGACACAGCCGCCCAGCTGATGGACAGGCTGCTGGCGGCGGGGGTGGTGTCGGGGGGGCAGGGGGCTGCGCAGGGTGGGGGGCTGCAGGTTGTGCCACGCTACGACCTGTCCTACCAGCTGACGGAGATCCAGGTGAGGCAGCCTGTGCCAGCCATGCACCCGCATGCATGCTAGTACATATGATTGTCAACTCAAGGCCCATTCCATTGGCAATGCTGCAGCCCATTGTTGTGGTGCAGTGGGCAGGCCTGGTTGAGTTGTGATCAAATCTGTGTGTAAATGGGGCATCGCATGTGGTCATCATTACAGAGCATCACCTGCACAAGGGTAACACCTGCACACGGTATCAGATGCAAACGTATGCCCTGCATACCGATTAATGTTGTGTCTTTCCTTGTGCTCAGGCGCGCTCCGAGGACTACCGCGAGACCCTCGCCTTTGTGCGCCTGGTGAATGCGCTGTGGCGTGCATGTGGGCCTGCACTGCCCGACACCGGCCGCCCCCTTGCGCACATCACTCGTTTCATACGGGAGGAGGTGCTGGGGGCGCTGCAGCAGAGGGCGTACAGGTGGGGAACAATTGGGGCCTGGGGCTGCGTGCCATGATTTGAGCTCGAGGGTTGGGAGGTGCAGCGGGGCTGGGAAATATATTGGGGCATTGTGGGAGAGTGTTTGTGGTGCACAATGGCAGCTACTCACTCACGCTATTTTCATGTGCATGACTGCCATTGCGTTCACTACCCGATGGCTTTGCCCCTCTCCCCCAACGGCCTCCTCGCTTCCCTCCCCAGGTTCCCCGCCCAGCGCTGGCACCTTGCCGCCGCCTGCCTGGAGCACATGCGCCTGGCCATGGAGGCGGCGCGCGACTGGCCTGCGGGTCTGGATGCGCTTGTGGGTGGTGATCGCCAGGGTGCGGCACCAGGGCTGGAGGTGCTCATGGACTTGTTGGGTAAGGGGTGGGTGGGTGGGTGGGTGGTCATGGGCATGCTGGGTGGGGCGGGGTGGGGTGGGGGCGGAGGAGGTTTGGATGATCTTTAGGAAATGGTTGTGCGTTTTCTTGCTGAGGGGGGTTGTTGAGTACGCCTCATCAAGGCGCAGGACAGGTGTTCATATGCTGCCAGGGATGTAGAGTGAAACCCCATGTGCATGGTGCAGCGTTGGTTTCATCGAGGCTTCCACTCAGTTTTCTCCTCTGCTGTGCAGGCGAGCGGTCCGGCATGCAAGCGCTGCTGTCTGTGGTTGCATGTGGTGCTGAGGGGTTGGTGGTGGAGCGTGTTGCTGACTCGACAGGTGGCGCGCATGAGGCTGCTGTGGCTGCTGCGCTGCACCTGCTTGTGGTTGCCAGTGAGGTGGATGGCAGGGCGGTGCAGGTGCTCAGCAGGGGCACGCTGGCAGGTGGGTGAACAAGGGGGTGGAGTGGGTGGATTGTGTAATAGGGTGGTGCACATCGCTCGCATGGGATCCGGTGTGTGAGGTGGCAGCGAGCATGCCTGGGGAATAGACACCTGGTGCACCACTGTTTGCTTGTTGGAAGGGATGCCACTTCCATCATTGTGCTACTTCTGTGTGGTATTGCATGGCCAGTGGCAGGTGGTGTGTGTACCTCCTCCTACCCCCAGTACTGACTGCCCCCCCTCCCCTGCCCCCGCAGCCTCCTACTCCTCCCTTGACGTGGTGCTGCGCCACGACCGCCGCCGCCTGCCGCTGCTGTTCTCATACGTGCGGTACGCGCCCTGCCCGCCGCTGCAGGCGCACGCGCTGAGGCTGCTGGCCACACTGGCGCAGCGCACCCCCAACCTGGCATCTTTGCTCATCAACACACCGCCAGGTGGGACCCTGCACAAATGCACACCCTACATCCTCTTGTTGTCCCCGACCATGACCCCCCCACCCGGCCTGCGGCCCTGATGGTTGCGGTTGGTGATGCACTAGGTCAAGGCACACACTGGCTTGGCTCTGGCCTGGGGATCACTGCTACTGTTGGTACACAGGCCAAGGCGCACTGGCTTGGACCGTGCAGCACATACTGGTGTGGGCCACATGGCACACATTGGGCAGGGTTTGGGCAGGGCGTGTGCCTCCCTCCCCGTGACACCAGCTCACTCCCTACCCCCGCTTGCACAGATGGCGGCGTGCCCGCGCACGTGGCTGTGCGGCAGGCATGTGGCGAGTGCCTGCAGGCTGCGCTGTTTGACATGGCGCCAGCTGGCGACGAGGAAGGGGTGTTAGAGGGGAGCAGTGAGGGAGGGGAGGGCGATGCACGTGCCGAGCTGCTGCTGCGCCTGCTGGCTGACGGTGTGGACGACCCTGCGCCCAACCTCACCCACCTGCTGTGCGGCTTTGATGTGGAGCACGGGGACATAGGTGAGGACACGGGTCGGGGCAAGGGACTGCACACGCCTGGCACGACTTCAGCCACACCAGCGCAATCTGCTGCATGCAGAATTCATGACCGTAAATAAAAACTGCAGAAAACTGAAAGACTTGAAATAATTTGAAAATGTGGATTTGGTTATACCAGCATTTTGAAACTTGTATTAACGTGACCGTATTATACGCAGAAAAACATGAATCACATGAAGACTTTTATATTTGAATTTATATTACCAAAAATTAGAAACAGAATTGAAAATAAAATCAAATGCAATTAATACGCCCCCTCCGACCCTCTCCCGCAGGCGTGTCCACCACCCCCCTGTCCCCGCTGTCCACTTTCTCATGCCTGCGCCCCGTACGCGACGCGCTGCTGCACCCGCTGCTGCCCCAGCTGAAGCCGCACCTGCACGAGATGTGCATGGACCTGGTGCTGGCGCTGGCAACTAGCCCAGCCAGCGCCGACGTGGCGTGTGGGTGTGTGTGGGGGTACATGGAGGGGGGCCTGCCGCTGGTGGAGTCGCTGCTGGGGGCGGACCTGCCGGACAAGGTGCGGGGTGGGGAGGGGGGTGGCGGGGTGGGGCAAGGTGTGGGGTGCCTTTCTTGTAGATGTGTAGCGCCTTGCATGGTGCGATGGTGCACCACAGTTGTTTGTGTGCATGGCGGCCTTGCTGCCAGTGGGAGTGGCGCACGTGTTGAGCATGCCTGAAGCTGGGTAGACTATCACCTCTCTCTTGTGCCTTCACCCTCCCTGACCCCTTCCGTCGTCTGCCGCAGGCCCCCTCCGCTGCCGCTGGCCTGCACCAGCGCGCGCTCCTGCTGCAGCTGCTGGCCCTGCTCATGCACAGGGGAGACCCGGCAGCACAGCGTGGGCACATGGAGGCGTTGGCAGGGGGGCTGTTTGGGGCGGGAGAGGCATGCAAGGGTGCGGACAGGGCAAGGCCAGCGCCTGGCTAGGGTTGCAATGCATGTGTTCTCTTTTCCGCCCACCTGCAAGCACACACATGCTGATGGAGTTGTGGAGCTGTGTGTGCATGTGACACTGCTGCTAATTTCTGCCCTACCAGAACCCCTCATGCCGCAGTGGTTGGTTGTGTATGTCCCATGGTGCACCTTCCACAAGCTAATCTAGTGCATTGCACTCGCCTCTACCTCCGTAATAGACCCCTTTCCCCTCCCTTTTGGGCAGGTGGCGGCCAGCGCACCTCCGCCATCATCCACCTCATCACAGAGGCAGCGCAGCCAGAGCCGCCACTGGCACCCGCATCAGCGGCACTGGGCCAAGGCGGGGGTTCAGATGCGCGTGGTGCCGCCGCTGCCATGGGCCTGGAGGAGCTTGTGACAGGGGCGGAGATGGCCGAGGAAGGAGGGGTGCGCTACGTGTCTCCACGCGGGGATGACCTCATTGACATGGGGCTACTCAAGGATTCGCTGGTGCAGAGGTGTGTGGCTTTGGCTTGCGTGTGCGGGATGTGGAGAGGGCATGGGGATAACCATAGGGAGTGGCAGGCATTTGGGGAAAAGTAGTGGAATCGGCCTTATGGTGGCCTGAGCTTTGCTTTCAACCCATGTGTACCCCATGCCTCTGCTGACCGTGCTTCATTTCTCCTCCTCCCTTCCTTACCGCCCTCCCCTTCACCTCTCCTCCCTCCCCCTGCAGGTACAACCAGTGGGCTGCGCTGTCAGGGGGATCTGGCCCGGCACTGGAGGCGGGGCGCGCTGCTGTGCGCTCATGCCTGGTGTGGGGGGCGGAGTACAACGGATGGGTGGAGCGGCAAGCGGGGCGAGTGGCGCTGCTGGCGGGAGTGCAGGCGCTGGTGGAGGTGGCGGTGACCAAGAGGTGAGGGTGGGCGAGATGGGTTTTCAAGCGTGTGGGTGGCGTCATGGCAGAGAGCATGTAGCAGCACCTGGGAGGGAGGGATGCCTACAGCCATGGGGGCACTAGATCCCAAGCTTGTCCAGAACAATCTGGCCTCCCACTGTCCACCCACTAGCTGCGCTTCACGCCCCTTGTTGATATCTCTGTGGCTGCAGGCTTGACCTAGTAGGCGCCGCCACCGCCCCTTCTGCAGCACCCTCCGAGGCTTCAGCAGCCGCCACCACTGCCTTGGTGCAGCTGCTGGCTGCGGCCCTGGGGGGAGCGCAGAAGTTGGTGGCAGGGGGCGCTGCGCAGCTTGCCCCTCCCCTGTGCCAGCTGGCGTGCACCCTCATGTCGCGCCTGCGGGAAGCTGCGGGGCTGGCGCTGGGGCTGGGGGGTGCAGAGGACATGCTGCCGGGTAAGGAGTGGCTGAGTAGGCTGCCCATGGTGCACACAAGTGCGCGTCTCGTGGCATGCGGAATGACAGTGAATGTGTCAAGGAGTGCTCCTGTGGTTGTTTCTGCTGCTGCGCAAACCTGTCTGGTGATTTTCTCCCTGTTTACATACATTACTTGTCTTACCATGGACACTTCCCCAGGCCTGCACACCCCTGGCGCCTGCCACGGCGTGCTGCGTGCCCTGCTCACCCTGGTGGTGGGGGGGCGAGGCGAGGAGGGGGTGCGCCTGCCGCTGTACGCAACGCTGACGGCATACCTGCAGTACTGCCGAGCACCCGCTGCCGCGCGCCTGCCACCCGCAGTCATGGAGCCGCTCATGGAAGGTGGGGCCAGGACAAGGCCGGGCCGGTGTCCCATTCGTACCATGTGACCATTGTCTTTGGTGTGCCTGTGTAGACTCCATCCACCTGTGTTGTGGGCACCAGGTCGCACACATCCCACTGAAATGGAGCATGGTCCTGCCATTACATGTGCCCCACATGACACCCCACCGCCATCACCCCCCTCCCCTTACCCTTCCAGGCACGCGCACCGGCGGCAGCACTGCTGCGGCTTCAGAGCAGCTTGACCGCCTGCTCACCGCCTTGGAGGGGGGGAACGCGCGGGCACTGGCGGAGGCTGCGCCGCATGTGGTGCCGCTGCTGGCCAGGGACGCCACAGGTGGGGGCCAGGGGGGCGCGGTGGCGGGCACGCTGGCGCTGGCGCTGCTGGCTGAGGTGGTGGCGGCTGACGACAGCGGCGCGGTTGTCGGGGCTGTGTACGCTTGCGGTCTGCCTGCGCGGCTGCTTGGCGACCTGGCGGATGCGCCGCTCAGGGCACTGCAGCAGGTGGGTGGGGGTGGGGAGATGGAGGGGTTTGGTCATCAGGGAATGTGCATCATGGGCACAGCCTGGTCTGCAATGTGCGATGGTGCGATTATGGTCTTGTGTCCATATGTGCTACCTTGGTCAATCACACAGATAGGCATGCACGCAGAAATTAACGCCCTGCCCTCGCCTGAGCTCCGCTATCGTGCACCACTAATGCTCCCCCCCTCCTGCCCCCTTGCAGCAATCTGCCCGCGGCCGCTCCGCCCTGCACTGCGTTGAGGCCAGCCTGCACCTGCTGCTGCGATTGGCACGGCACGGCCCCTCTGGCCCCGGCGCACGCGCCGCTGCCCGCCTGCACGAGCTCAACTGCCTGGCCAGCCTGTGTGCATGCAGCGCGCTGGGGCTGGAGCCTGAGGCTGCGGGGGGGGCAGGGGAGGCGGGGCATGCGGCGCTGAGGAACAGGCTGCACAAGGTGGGTTAGGGGAGAGTTGGGGGGATGCACATGGAGTACTCCTGAATACTGGTTGTATTAAAAAAAAATCATTCATGACAATGAATTTCAATATAATCTCAATGTTTTATAGCGAAGATAAATAGCTAGAAAAATAATAAGAGTATAATCCCCTTTTATTGCAGACTCTACAATGAATTCAATTGATGGTTTCCTGCCTGCCTGCCCATACAAGCATCCAGCATGAACCAGTGCCGCATGTGGCTTGAGCACAGCTCTCTACCTGAACCCCCTCACCCCCCTCCTCTCCCCAGGTGGTTGCCCCCTGCCTGCGCCTGGCTGTAGCGCTGGGTGTGTCCCTGCCCGACAGCAGCCATGTGCGCCAGCAGCTGTGCGGGCTGCTGGATGCGCACAGCAGGATGTTTGTGAGAATCATGGCGGACGCGGCGTCGCCGGCGCTCAGGTTGGTGGGGTGGTGGTGGGCGTGGCACGCACCTTGATGGAAAGCATTGTGTATCAGGTGATGGAGGGTAAATATTTTTGCTACGGAATCATCCACATATAGAATAATTGCCACCCTTCATTCCAATCTAAGTTACTTTGCAGAGGCACCTGCTTGAAAATTCAATGACGGAGCATTGCAATATTGTACAACTTTCAGGATGATACTATGCACTTCACAACACCAACAAATCCCAGAAATCTTGTCCTCTGGGAAAGCCATACCCAATTTCTTGCTGTGTGCAGGGGGTGGGAGCCAGGTGCACAGGAGGTGGAGCAGGCAGTGCTGGCTGTGCAGGTGCTGTCGTGCTGCCTGGGGGGGGACAGGCAGGCGCTGAGGGCTGAGGGGCAGCTGCAGGAGGGGGTGTTCAGGCTGGCAGGTGGGTGGGTGTGTGGGTTTGGCAGCGTTTTGGGTTTGGCAGCATGCACATCCATCGGCTGCTGTGCATCCTGATCACATTTGTTTTGTCAAAACTCGATTGGCCAGGGTCCAAGTGTCTACAGATTGGGGTGTCCACCATCTGCCTTTACCTGACACCCCCTCCCACCCCCCCAGGTCGCTACCTGTGCCTTGACTGCCGCAGCAGCTCCCCCGTGGTGGCCCACCTACAGGCGGCAAGGGAAGCGCCGCCACCAGCGCACCAGAAGGCATCCATGCAGGCAACTCAACGATGGTGCGTGGCAGGACATGGTGTGGGGGCAGTGCCACCTGGTGCAGCAGCAGCTCTACCCAAGCTACCAGCATGGCTGTTAGTCCCTTGCATTTGATACGCTTGAGTCGGCAATCTGCCTTTCATGCCTTTGCGCCAGGCAGCCCAGTCTTGGTAGTGTGTACACCATTTCAATGTTAATGCACCACGCGCAGGGTGCCCAGCTACGCACCACATGTGCATTGCCTCTGCCGCTAACCACTTCACCATACCCACCCTCCTGTCCCAGGGTCCGCCAGCTGCGCGCATGCTTGGCCACCTACCTGCGCCGCGCATGTGCACCCACTTCGCCCTCCCCGCTGTGGCTGCGTGCCATCTCCCCCCCTGCACCCGGCCCCGGCCCCTCTCCACCCCCTGGCCGCCCCTCCCTGCTGCTGCTGCGCGATGCGCTGTGGCAGGCGTCCACCGACCTGTACGCACGCCTGGGGGAGCGGCCTGGCCTGATAGAGGGGCTGCGCAACCCGAAGGGGGACAGGCTGGAGGACGCAATTCAGGTGGGTGGGGGGACTTGGGCGGCGACGGTAACTTTTCGGAGTCAAGGCAGGGCAGAGAGGGACGCAACACCATGTTGCAAGAAAAATAACGACATTTTTGGGCAGTTTGGTTTTGAGTAAAATCGAATGATTATTGACAGACACAACTATAAACCTTGACGAATGATAATGTAAAACCCTTGTACTTCATATGACAATGTAAAAACTCCTATAATTCATATGAATTTCAGTTGACTTGCATTACTTAGTGATTGATCAGTCTCTGACGCATTTCCCCTTACCATGTTGGTGCAGGCATACGGCCACCCATCCCCCGCCTCCCTGTCCGCCCTTGCCCCCTCCGCCCAGCGCCGCCTGCTGCTCACACTGCTCATGACGGCAGCCACGCGGCTGGATGCAGACGTGCACACACTGGTGGCCACAGCGGAGAACCTGCTGGCAGTCATATACACACACTTTGCGCACTTCCTGGCGCCACCCAGCGGGGCGCACGCGGGCACTGGCGGCGGCAACGGCGCACTGGTGCCCTTCACTGGGGGAGCCACCACACCGCAGCGGGGGGGCCGTGCGCATCCGAGTGACCTGGGCTCAGAGCGGGTACGGCAGCCCTGTGGCATGATGAGCGCATTTGCACTTGCAGCACGGACCACGCGCAGGATGCCGCACTTACACATGTGCTCATGCCCATCTGGTACTGTTGCATGCCCCCCCGTGCATGTGGGATGCTAGGGCATAGACGCAGATGTGGCGGTGGCGTTCAGACCCCTGATTCTCCCTGACGCACACCCCCTGTACCCCCCACAGGACCTTGAGCAGCTGCGGCGAGTGCTTGAGAGCTGCCTGCCGCCACTGGAGCGACTTGACCCGGGCGCCCTGGGTCCACACGCCACCGCTGCAGACCTGCACTTGCTGCTCAGGAGGACAAGGGACTACCTTGCGCAGGTGTGAGGCACCGGGAGGATGAGGGACCACAAGGCGCAGCTGGGTGGGGTGGGGGGAGGGACAATGGGAGAGCATGTGTACCTGCGCTGGCTGGTTACAGAGCATGGACCTGCCGCCCCACAGCTCAAGGTGGTGGTCGGCACTTGATACATGTTGGGTGGCCCTTTGGTTACACTGCTACTTTCTGCACGGCAACAGTGTTGGATTCATGCAGCTATGCTGCATTGGCTTTATACTTCCGTATGTATTGCCGGCCTTTGTCAGCACAGTGCGCGGCACATCAAGGCAGGCAGGCGTGTGCAGGTGCCTGCAGTTTGTGCAGCCAGACAGTGCTGCTCATGGGCAGTGGTGCACCACGCACCAGTATGTAGTACCAGTGGGCTTTTGCAAGTGTTGCCAGGTAGGCTGAGCACAGTAACCAGCTTCAGCAATACCAACTGGAACTGACAAAGCGGACTTGAAAGCGGAAGGCGCATGGTCAGCCGTTGTTCTTGCAGGCTACATGTCCTTGTAAACCCCGCCGCATGGTCAGCCGTTGTTCTTGCAGGCTACATGTCCTTGTAAACCCCGCCGCTGGTTGCTCCCCTGCCTGTCTGTGCTTGTTCGGCTACTTTGGTGGCGTGCAGCCTCTTTTTGTGGGCACACTTGTGTCTTTCATCCGCCCTGTTTACTGAAAGGACTTTCTCTTACTGCTAAGGGGGTGTCACAGTTGCCATCCACTGTGACAGATAATATCTCCGAGAGATATGTGTGAGCAGATATTCTAGAACGTTTCAGCGACTCCAAACCTCAAATGAGCCATTGAAAAAGGCCTGAGTCGTGGAAAAAGGGCAAACTGCCCCTGATTGCTCTGTCAACGGGCCAATGGGCGATGGCTAAAGCGCCCTCCACGAGGGAAAAGTGCAGGCGCTCAAAATGCTTCCTGCTATCCAAACCATCCAGCCAGGCAGTCGAGTGGGAGCAGGCCAAGCGACCAGGCGACTCGGTGACCCACGACAGTGCTACCCAGTCACCAAACACCCGATGTCTTATACCTTGTCCAGATGCACTATGATGGGCACTCGACACGGGGTGCTGTGGCTACACACGACACCTAGTTGCGTTGCTGTTATCGTGGAACAGACTGAGACAGCCTGAACTGCCGGGGTGCTGCTGGCCCATTGCATGCCCAGCTGCAGCCTCCTCGCCCAGCAGCTGTGAGCGGACCCAACAAGGCGTGAGTTTGGACCTCCACACGCCCTCTTGCCTTCATAACCTTTCACCGCAACCCGTCCGACACGCTCCACGGCCCTGTTGCGTCCCTGCGTGCCCTTCCACCGGGCACCCCTAGCCTTGGAGCACCTGGGCCGACAGCAGCCAGTGCCGTGAGGATGCGCCCGGAATGGGCAAGCAGCAGGACATCGAGGCAGCCGCCAAGCTATATGTGGCGGCATTGGAGCAGGTAGGGGGTGGGTGGATGGGTGGTGGAGCCAGACGTGCGGGGTGAGGGCAAGACGTGTTTTGCTGCGTGGGGGCCATTGTGTCAGTTCAGACCCAGTTTGTTGTTTTACCGAGTTGGTGTTTTAGCGAGTGTACAATTGAATGTTGGCGTCAGTGGGTGCTTGGATTGAGGGGTGGAACACCGAAGCAACCGCTTGACCACTCCAGCTGGCAATGGGATGTCCGTGCATGCATGCATATGCACGTGCGAATCCGTAACGCCGACGTCACGGGTCACCGGGATAGAAAGATCGCCGGCCCCAATCACCCGAGCGTCTGGTGTCAGAGCACAGTTGCTCTTTGGCAAGCTTCTGTTTCGAAAAACAAGATCTTCCGCCGCCCACATTCCCACATGACTTCAAGGCGGAATCGCATACCCTACTTGCCCTGGCCACTGCACGCACTGAAGTTACACCTGGATATGCGGCACCTTGCCAACACTTATCCCTGCCCCCTCCCACCCCCGCCCTCCAACCTGCCCACTTGAGCCCTTTGCGCCCCCCCCCACACCCCACCACACCCACCTTCCAGGAGTTCCGGGTGGGCGTTGTACAGCGCCAGGCGCTGGAGGACTCTCGCCTGAGGTGTGGCGCAGCGCTGCGGCTGCTGGAACGCCTGGATGGGGGGGAGACGCATGACGTCATGGTGAGGGGCACACTGCCTGCCTGCAAGAGCAGCATCCAGCCGCCGGGCAGGTGTATGGCCCCTGGTGGGGGTGGCAGCAACCTGTCCCACAGTGTCCTGCTCTGGATCCAATACCTGTTGGCTCCGCGTGCAATCCCGTTGCCCCTTTTGTCGCAGGTTCCCTTCGGGCCCGTTGCGTTCATGGATGGCCAGCTGTCCGCTGCCGGCCCCACGCTCATGACCCGACTGCCGGGGGGGCAGGTGGTGGAGGAGGATGTGGCGGCCACGCGTGCAGGGTTGAAGCGGCGCATGGACAAGATAGGTGGGGGAGGGGCCTGGCTTTGTCATGTATGAAAGAAACAAGGGTTTCTTTGAGTGTTGGAAGAGGTGGTAGTGCTGGTGTGCTGTGCGCTGCGCACCCATATGACAGCCACCGTCGCTGGTGGGGGAGTATGACAGCTGCCTGTTGTGCATGCAGGGGAGGAGATGGGTGCTCTTGACCGCAGGCTGGAGCAGGTGGCAGGGCGGCTGAGGCTGGCGGGGGACGTGGTGGCACAGGTGGGGGCGCACTCACTGCCCTTTGGGCTGCTGCACACCTTGGGCTGGGGGGCGAATGTGTCATCTGCCAGTGGCATGCTTAAGCTGGCCATGACGCTGGACTCTTGCCCACCCACAATGCCCTGAAATGCCATTGTGCCCACTGTTGCTCACGCAGGAGCGGGGCGCAATCGAGATCCACGAGCCATACGATGAGAGCGTGCATGGGGAGGGTGCGGCGCATGCTGGTCCCAGTCGGGTACAGGAGGTGCGGCAGCGGGCCAAGGGAGCGGCAGGGGGCGAGGTGGTGGATGAGGATGTGCGGCTGATGGCCCGGCTTGAGGTAAGGGGGGAGGGGTGACCGTTGCTCACGCACAGGATTGGCAGTGCATATGGCTTCCCATTTTAAGCCGCGTGATGGAGAGGGCCAGGACTTTATCATTTTGCCTCCTCCCATGTGAGCCACCCCCCACCACCACGTGCAGGAGCTGGAGGCAGCAGAAGCAGCAGCAGAGGGGGCTGCATCAGGTGGTGGCCACCTCCCACCCCCCACCTCCCATGATGACCCCATCACCCAGGCTGACCTGGACATGCTTGACTCCGAACTGGCCCCAGCCCCCTCCGACGACCCGCACATGCGCTCCATCATCGCAGCGCTGCAGCAGGCGGGCATTGCCACACGCGACACGTGCCACAGGCAGCTCATCGAGCCGTTCCTGGCGCCTGGGGGGCTGGGGGCAGGGAAGGAGGAGGGAGGCGAGGAGGGAGGGGAAGCCGTGGCTGAGCGGGGCCCAGGGGGGGATGGGGGTGCAGTGGGCGAAGGGAGTTCCGGTCCTCCCCGCAAGAAAGGTACATTTTTTCATTTCTGTGCAGCCAACCCTGTATATGTGGCATTTGACCTGTGTTGTTCTGCCTTCTTCCACCACCCACACCCCTTGTGTCCCCCCTCCCCATCCAGACAAGCCCCCCCTGTGGCTCAAGTCCAAGTCCACACCAAGCACCAGCAGCGGGGCTAGCGGACTGAGGAGGGGGTTCCTCACCCCGAGCCGGACCCCCACTACCCGCCATGTGGCGCCGCCAGGTGTGCGGGATCAGGCTACCCCACCTGCACGCAAGCAGCCAGCAGCAGCCAGAGGTGAGGACCATGCTTACCATGCTCCCTTTTAATGCCACGACTATGCCATGCGTCTTGCATCCTAAATGTACAACATCCTCCCCTCGTGCTCCCTGCCATGTGTGCGCCCCTTGCTGAATGCCTGCCCTTTGTTCCTGCAGAGGCGCCATTGGGCCAGGTGGTGGTGGAGCGCAGCGTGGGCCAGGATGCTGAACAGGGGAGTGGGCCTGAGGGGGCTGGAACTAGGCCCGTCACGAAGCCCATAGCAGAGTTTGCTGCTACTGGTCCCAGTGATGTGCCTGTGGGAAGTGGCAAGAAGGTGTCGCGATTCAAGCAGCTGCGGGCGCAGAAGTGAATTTTGGAACAGCCTTGGGGGATGAAGGGCGGGGGTAGTGGACAAATGCATATAATTGTGGCGCCCGCCGAGTGTGCGAAGGGTGGGTGGTGTCTAGGAAACGGCAGCCATGCATCAGATGTTGCCTTGACTGACCTGGGGTTGGGGTGACGAGTGGGGCCACCAACCAGGTGGGTGGCAAGGCAATGGGATGTGGTGGTTGTCAGGTGGGATCAAGATCCAGCCTGCATGTCCTCTGCCATGCAGGCTCGGCCAGGAGATGTAGCAAGGGGGGTATTGTAGATGAAATTCTCCGTGAAGATCAAACCTGCAGGTATTTTTTTCATCAGGCTGTCAGTGAGAGGGTATTATTTTGAGTGTTTCATGTCAATTTTATATTACAAAGAGGATGCAGAACTGCATTAGTAACATGAACATTATTGCGTGCATGGTTGCATGGTTTGCAGTCCGGGTTCCCGGTCAGAATTTTGGTGGGGCAGATGCTTGTGGGACGGGCATACAGTCGCCGCACCTGCAGATGTGGGGTCCATGTCCAGAACCATGCCATGACAAGCACATGTTTCTGTTCGATTTTGTATTTTCTTCCCATACGCGTAAGTGCATGATTATTGCGTCTGGCAGTTTCTGAGGGTATTATAGTAAACCCCATTATTTGATAGACCAGAGCTTAGTACCACATGTATCGATATAAGCAGAGGCTTTCTGGGCATGGAAACACTCGGTGTTTTCCAAAATCAATTTCCCAATGGAATCTGCAACACTGTTTTTTTATTTTATTTTCAGACTCCAAGGTACTAATGTTCGAGTTAGTCCCGCATCCCGCACGTGTCCTGCATGGTATCGTGCCACATTCCATGGCTGGTGTTGAGCCACACAGGACAGGCCTAGTATAATATGTTTGCAATTTTCAAAATGTCAGGGTTTTAAGGTCTCTAGCCTAGATTGTGTCCTTGTGAGATATAGGCGCCTAGCTTCCATTCACTTTCAGTGTTGGCGCATGTGCATATGGGATAGGATATCTGAAAATGCGCAGCAACTTTTAATAATATACTTGCAATCAAGCTCCCATGTGGTACTGATGAATCTCACAAGTATACATGCACAAGTATACATGCACATGGCATGCTTTTTTATTCATCATGGTGCACGTGCACGCTGGAGTGCCAGTAGCTTGTCTGTATTTGTGGGAACTGGAACGCTGGGAATTGGACGCTGGGAAATGCACGCTGGAGTGCCAGTCTTTGATCATGTTATCACATACGTCACTCAGTGTGGATGAAACGTCTCCGCGTGGCAGCACTTGTAAATTAGAAGTGCCTGTTTGTCCTATGCATGCATGGACCAGGTCTAAGCAACTATGCTAACAGCATAATGGCATTTCATAAGTCATTATGAAAGAGGTACCTTGCGCATTGTATTGGGCACTTGCAAGCTCACCAGGCCTGGTCACCTGTTTGTCCTATGCATGCATGGACCAGGTCTAAGCAACTATGCTAACAGCATAATGGCATTTCATAAGTCATTAT